>JAQQAE010006490.1:0-16638 GCA_029823295.1 Pseudamia nigra
TATATCTGAAAAAGATAATTATACAAATTAACAAAAAAAAACCCCAAAAATGATTACATCTGAACAAAATAATTGCATAAATAAACAAAAAAAAAATCAACAAAGTGATCACATATTTTAACCTAAATAAACCAAAGTGAAACACTACACAACAAAAACATCAACACGATGAACAAATTAACCAATACTGAAAAACAAACAACAAATATGCAACAAAAGTCACAGGAACAATCAAAATAACAAAGCAAATAAAGAGAAACCAGCAAAAGAAGCAAGAATATGAGGCAAAATTTACAAAAAATAATCAAATAAATGAAAAACAACCAACAAAATTAAACAAAAATTAGCAAAAATGATCAAAATAATCAAGCAAAATGACACAAAGCAACAAAATAGACAAAATATGAACAAAATAAACAACAAAAGGAGCAAAAATAAACAAAATGATCAAATAAATGAACAAAATGAAACACACGAACAGCAAAAATCAATAAAATAGGCAAAAAAAAATAGAAACAGCTTAAATGAACAAAAATAGACAAAATAATCAACATTAGAAAAACAACAAAATATGCAAAAAATAGCAAAACAATTGAGCAAAATCAGGAGAACTGAATAATGTAAGCAACAGAATTAACAAAAAATATACAAAAATAATAAAATATTTAAAAACAACAAAATAAACAATGAAATTAGCAAAAATCAAGTGTCTAGAGCCGCAAAGAATATTCAAATCCTTCCAGATGGCAACATCTTATTACCAGCTTCTAATTAATGCATTCTTTTGTGTTACTTTTGTTTATTGTTTTATTAATTTTTTAATGATCTTATTCATTTTGTTGATTCCTACAAAAAGTTCCCCTTCATCCCCTTGATTATTTTTGCTCGATTTTTGTTCATTTTTCCTCATTTTTGTTCATACTGTGGATTACTTTGTCAATTTCTTTGTACATATTTTAAAAGTTGTATTCATTTTTGTGAATTTTCATTTTTTTCCCTGAATATTTTTGTGAACTCTTGTCAATTATATCGCTCATTAAATATGTCTATTTGTTTGTTCATCTCGTTTACATTCAGTATCTTGACTATGTTGTTAATTTTTATCCATTTTCATCCACCTAGGTAAGTTTTTTCGCTTTTCCTCAATATTTTAGGCAGGTGCGTCTTAATCTTTCACCATTTCTAATTGAATTCAATCATTTTGCTTATTTTTGTTCACTTTTGATCATTTTATGTATTGCATTGTTTGCTCTTGTTCATTTTCTTAGTCATTTTGATGATTTGTAGACTTTTTCAATCAGGTTTTTCTTAACATTTGTTCATAACATAGTTCATCTTCTTTTGTTTTCGTATTTCCATCACCGGACACAGCTGCAGGAGCCACTGAAGAGGGGCTTAAGAGCTACATGTGGCCCTGGAGCAGCGCGTTGCAGACCCCCCGCTGTAGCCCCTTAGTCAGGTGATGTTTTTTTAATTTATTCATGCACTCACCAGAAAACCAGAGGAGTTGTCGAGAAGGCAGCGGAAGCGACACACGAAGCTTCGTTCCAAGAAAGAGGAGTTTTCTGGAGGAAAGTGATCCGGAGTAAAGATCGCTGTGTCTCCACAATTCTGCAAACCTGACAACAAGCAGAGACAGGCATGTGTTGGCAAAGCATGAATGTGTTACTAACGCAACACTAATACTGGGTCGTGGCCTTTGCTACACTTCTGATACAGCTGAGATTGAGGAAGACCGTGGACTGTGTATATTATGGACAAAGTGACCGTGACGCCGCACGTTCCCGGGTTACGCAGTACTCGGCCTACGCCAATTTCGACTTTACGACGCCTGAGTCTCGTCTGCCAATTTGTCTCCAGTCGCCGCGTACTGTAGAGTGTCTGTGTTTGTGCTACATAATTTTCTCGGTATCCTCGCTTTTTTCACCCTCCTTTTTCACATCATGAGCCCAAAAAAGAAAGCAGGATCTTCTAGCGATGCTGGTCCAGCCAAGATGAAAGCCATTAATCATCAAAAGGTCAGAGAAACGCGGAACAGAACAGATCGCGTCTGTTCGTAGAACGGCTCGTCTCCTATCAAACACCCTATAGTCGAATTTATTCAAAATACAAGTCGCTCTGATGTATTTGCCGCTCCCTTCGCCAGACTATGCAAAAAAACCACAATTTTTAATAAGGAAAATACGGTATTTGGATAGTTATTTAGAGATTTAAGGGGTATTTAGGGGGCATTAAAGGGTTAATTCCGACCTATGCCGAAATTCGGGTTACATCGCGACCGTAGGAACGGAACTCGTCCGTAACACGAGGACTGCCTGTAGTTTGTGAAGGGCCGTTTTGAGGCCAATCGAGTTGTCACTTCCTGGACAGCTTCTGACTGGCTGAACACACCTGATCCAGGTCATCAACAGTGGGTAAGGCAGACAGCCAGAAAACAAGCAGCATTTGTCCATCCTTCTACTGTCCACTTTTACTGAGCCCATGTGAACTGAAGCCTTAGTTTCCTGTTGTTAACTGACAGGAGTATCACCATGTGTGATCTTCTGCTGCTGTTGTCCGTCTGCTTCAGAGGTTTGACATGTTGTCCGTCTGCTTCAGAGGTTTGACATGTTGTCCGTCTGCTTCAGAGGTTTGACATGTTGTCCGTCCACAGAAGCTCTTCTGCATCACTCAGTTGTAACCAGTGGTCATTTTCGTCTCCAACGAGTTTGACCATTCTCCTCTGACCTCCGGCATCAACAAGGTCATTTACTCCAGAGAACTGTTGCTCACTGGATATTTTCCTTTTTTTCAGTTTGTTCTCTGTGAACCGTAGAAATGGCAGTGTGTGAAAATCCCAGAAGATCAGCAGTTTGTCAAACACTCAGACCAACATCCATGTCATGTTCTAAGTCACTTAAATTATCTTTCTTCCTTATTCTGACGGTCGTTTTTAATTTCAGCAGATCATCAGGACCATGTCTACATGCCTAAATGCACTGAATTGCTGTCATGTGATTGGCTGATTAGATATTTACATTAACAAGCAGTTGAACAGGTGTACCTAATAACCATGTCATGTTCAAAGTCGTGTAAATCACATTACTTCCCCATTCCAACGCTCATTTGAAACTTCAGCAGGTCATGTTGAGTGTGTCTACTTGAATAAATGCACTGGATTGCTGTCATGTGATTTGATGATCACATATTTACATTAAAAATTTGCGCAACACGTGTACCTAATAAAGTGGCCAGTGAGTGTATTTTGAGGCAGATGATTAATTGCAGCAACAATAGCAGGTTCTTGCACTTCGACAACTTCAAAAGAGCTAATAATCAGCCAAGATGAAGTAGAAAAACCACTAGCATCTCATATGAACAATCTGATTCAGATCACATGATTTGATTGATGTCAACACCTGTCAGCAGGAAACCATGTCCATGGTTGGACGTGCTGTGGTCACGTCATCGCATTCAGTATGTGCAGCATATATCCTCTATTCTCCTGACGTCCCTGAACGCCTCATGCCTCACATCCACACCTGACACTCAGACAATAATCACTGCACTCTCATCCTCTGCCTGACTTTCCAAATGTCGAAGGTGCAGTTAGATTCAGAACGAAGACCTTCCACAGAAGGTGGGACGACCAATCACAGCTTAGAATAGCAGAGACCGATCGCGTTTTGTACGGTATTTATCAATTTAAACTTTGAAAAGTTGACGATTTGAGACAATTGTATAAATTAACAAAAATTTACAAAAAAAAAAATCAACAAAATGAGTATATCTGAACAAGATAATTATACAAATTAACAAAAAAATCAACAAAATGAGTAAATATGAGCAAAATAATTGTCTAAATTAACAAAAATTTACCAAAAAAAAATCAACAAAATGAGTATATCTGAACAAAATAATTGTAAAATTAACCAAAAAAAAAACCAGCAAAATGAGTAGATCTAAACAAAATAATTGTATATATTAACAAAAATTTACAAAAAAATCAACAAAATGAGTATATTTGAACAAGATAATTATACAAATTAACAAAAAAAACTAAAATTAGTACATCTGAACAAAATAATTGCATAAATAAACAAAAAAAATGAAGTCATCACATATTTTAACCAAAATAAACCAAAGTGAAACACTACAGAACAAAAACATCAACAAGATGAACAAATTAACCAATGTTGAAAAACAAACAACAAATATGCAACAAAAGTCACAGAAACAATCAAAATAACAAAGCAAATAAAGAGAAACCAGCAAAAGAAGCAAGAACATGAGCAAAAATTTACAAAAATAATCAAATAAATGAAAAACAACCAACAAAAGAAATTAGCAAAAATGATCAAAATAATCAAGTAAAATGACACAAAGCAACAAAATGGACAAAATATGAACAAAATAAACAACAAAAGGAGCAAAAATAAACAAAATGATCAAATAAATTAACAAAATGAAACACACATAAACAGCAAAAATCAATAAAATTGGCAAAAAAAATCAACAGAAATATTACCGGTAAATGAACAAAAATAGACAAAATAATCAACATTAAAAAAACAACAAAATATGCAAAAAATAGCAAAACAATTGAGCTAATTGTTTTGTAATCCTAATCTCATTCTAATCAGCGAGTTGCATGGTGGGACGACCAATCACAACTTAGAATAGCAGAGACCGATCGCGATTTGTACGGTATTCATCAATTTAAACTTTGAAAAGTTGACGATTTGAGACAATTTTATAGTTGACGTGGACAGTCTGCGATATCCAGGACCACTACAGATCACAAACTGAAGTCCTATGTGCAGAAGAAAAAACAGTACATAGCGTATGTGTTGATGAAGGACGAATGGCAAACAGGAAAACAGATCTGTATTATAACTGGATGGCGTAGAAATACCAGACATGTACAATTTAACAGATGGCTGGATTGACGAAAATATAGGAATTATTTTTCTTTATTGCTGGCTGCAGTGGAACTATTACCGTCTGCCCTGCATGTCAGCAGATATTGTGGAATAACTGCTCAGCAGGAAACTCTTCTCAGTCGTCCTTTATCATTATTGAACTTATTATACTTTTTACAGTTAAATCTCCCTAAAAGATGATGAAACGTTCTTAAACTGGCTTCTATTACTCGACACCAGCCCTGTCAGAGTTGACGAAGAACAGATTTATAACATTCAGTCGACTGGTCCGGCTTCCCTTTAAAGACGGTTTCCCTTTAACGGGATATATGTAATGAAAAATTTTACATCCTCTATCGGTGTCACTACAACTTATTTTCATGTCTAATCTTGGTTGCCAGTTTTACAAGCCGGATGAAATTCATGAACAAGAACGAGATGCAATTAGGTTTAATAAAGTTTTAATTTACTTTGGTTTTTCAGGGTCTTTTTACAGTATTAAACCACTGTTGTATTAGAGTCTAAACGGTGGTTCATAGGTACATTGTTGGCTGATGCTAGACATGTTGGTGCAGTCGTGCTGTTTTTTTTCCAAGATTGTAGCTTCTAATGACGATTAAAACAACCACATACAACACAATGAACACCCGTCATCGTCATTCATTTACGTTAAAGATGAATTTTAATGTTTGAGGGCATGGTCGGTCACTTGTCCTTATCATCAACCGCACGTTGGTGTGGAGTGTTTCGTAGCCAAAGTTAGCAACCCTGAAAAACTGTGCATGCGCATCAGAGATGTGCATCTGGCAAACGGACGGTACTTACTCTCTACACCGACAGACGGAGGGTTTAAGGCGAAGTGGAGCTGCTGCCTGAACATGGTCCGGTCGTCAGTGTGGATCAGTTCATACACACTCTGGTGAACCACGTCCGACTGTAGCGGAACACACAACACAACGTGGCATTTAGTTTGATGACACAAGGTTCTGTGAAATAAACCCCTCCGTGGACTGGCTTTTTCTACCTTTTCATATACATTCATCATTTCAAGACCCCATACTGTGACAATCCATATTTCGGGGGCTTTGAGATTTACATAAATTGTAAAGCACAGGTGTCAAACCATGTGATCTTGGAAGGCCGAGACTCTTTAGGGTTTTTTTTTCCCCCAACTAGTCACTAAACCAGGTGATTTCACTGATCAGCACTCCTTCAATTCGAAGACAGGAGCTAATCAGTAAAATCTGAAGGTTGGAGACTAGTTGGGAAGAAAAACTGCAGGGTCTTGCCCTCCTTGGCATAAGGTTTGACACCCTACTCTAAGGTGAAAAATAAAAACTGAAACAGTATGAACTTGTTCAGTGCTGCCAGTCCTAAAAAAATCCACAACATGGAAGACAGAAAAAACAAGTTTATTGTGATTTATATCATCATTAGGGAAGGGGACTAAAGTCATGCAGATGTCTGGTACCTTCCAGACATCAGCATTTCCGAAGATGCAGAGCGTCCTCCGTCTCCTGTCCATGACTGTCCTTCGGTGGCTACAAATAGACACTACAGGCTAAAGTAGACTGTGTTACCAGGAGCAGGCAATGAGCTTAGTTAGCGTAGCTAGCAGTTACCACCTAAAACATGCCTAAATATTTAAAGCAAAGTTTTGGAAAGCATGCCTTTACTTCAGGAAGGCAGACTGCAGCGCTGCCATGTGCAATAAGGGTTTGAAAAAGACTTTGTATAAAGGTAGCAACGCATCAAACTTAATGACGCATGTGATGAATGTGTGCAGGAATGCTGTTTGGAAGCTGAAACGAGCAGCCTCTGGTGCCACCATATCGGCATCACTGTCTACTCACTGATCCAATAATGGCTTTACATGTAGACTGTGACTGCAGCCGAAATGGATTAAATGAAATGGTGAAGACCTATGGCTCGAACACACCTGTCAATGCACCTATTCACGGATATTGGCGTATGTATTATTTACACCAGGGGTCTGCAGCCTGCCGCTGCAGGGCCACAGGTGGCCCTTTAGCCCCTCCCCGGGAGCTCCTGTGAATTTGTCAAGTAATGGGAGTCACACAGTACTGCAACACAAAATCGACATAATAATCAATCAATCAATCAATCTTTATTTGTATAGCGCCAATCATAATTGCCGATTATCTCTAGGCGATTCACAATTCAAGGCCGAAATCTCATCAATCAATCATAATAATCACCAAATCAACCAAAAGAAAAAAAAGAACCAAACTATGAACAAAAATTGAGACAAATCTGAAAAAATAGCCCAAAAAATAACCAAATAATCCAGAAAATGAACAAGATTAAACAATATAAAAAATAAAATGATCACTGACCAACACATTGAACAAAATAAACACGTAAATAAACAAAACCAAAAAACTGAAAAGTATGCAAAATAATGAACAAACTCAAAATAAACCGTAAAAAATAATTCACAAAATGTCTAAAACAATAAAATCAACAAAATGAGCAACTTATTAAAGGAAATAGAAACAAAATAGGAAAGGAAACAGATGCAAGACGATGAACAAAAATAATCATAATAAACATGACAATGCACAAAAGTTGAAAAAGTGAATAATAACAATCATGCTAATGAACTAAAAATTAAAAAAATTAAATACTGAACAAAATGAAAATAAATTAATATGTTACCTGTGAAATGAGCAAAAATGAACTAAAGGATCAAGTAAATGAAGGGGAGAAAAAAAAAATCAAGAAATAAATAAAATAATGAACATATTGATTTGAACATGTGACCAGCTGAAATGTTCGTATGTCATGTGATCCATAAAGAGTTTTTTTTTCAGCTCTGCACACATTTTTCCCCTCTTTCTATTGAAAAATGGTTGTTTAGACTCTAAAGTTTGCTGATCCCTGATCTAAACAGATGAGTTACATAAAATCAGGCTCCTTGCAGTGTTCACAGAGGAGGAAACCAACTAAACAGACCAAAACCATTGTTTGCTCCAGGTTGTGGACGTTTATTTCTGCTCTAAACTTGCACATTTTAACATGGGACTCTATGGGGACAGACTCACTTTTGGATTCAGCCCCTAGTGGACACTGAAGGTACTGCAAACAGATGTCACTACCTGCTCATAACCAGCCGTAATCGTGCTGAAGTGGATTATTCCCTTCCCTGTGAGCTAGTAGAATTTTAAAACATCACAAGTTGGAACCAATCATAGTCCTTAATCTGGGTTTATGGTAGACTTCAGACAGAATCTGAAAAAACTAAAGTCAGTACGGCCCCTGGATAAATGACAAATCAAATTAACACGCTTTATTCTGTAAACACCCTTACACGAGTCTTCAGTGGGCACATACAAGCTGCACAGATGTAAATAGAAGTGTCACAGTATGGGACCGCTAGGTAATACATAAAGTTTTGACTGTCAGGGGCCCGTCTCACCTGATGGAAGCCCAGGTAGTCCTTGATGGTGGGCGAGGAGTAGAACACCGACCCCTCTGACGTCACCACCATCACAAACCCATTCAAGGCCTGGAAACAGAAAACACACAGTCACATATTCAGTAAAAGTAAAAGAAGGATTTTCTTTTTCATTAAGGACGTTTCCCCTTCCCCTCATCAGCCTCAACTCGGTGGGGGTCTTCTCTCCACGTCGTCCTTTAAGGCTTCAGAGAGATGACAGCGTAAGAGACATGAAACGATGAAATAAGTTGAAGCTGAACACGCCAAAATGATATCCCTCTGCTGAAGAGAAGCAAAAAGACAAAATACTGCAAAACTGCAAAAATACATAAAAGATGCAAAGTTAAATAACATAAATGACAAAAAAAACCACACAAAAGAGTGAAACTGATAACATACAAATGAACAAAATAAGCCACAAAATGACTAATAATGAACAAATATAATCAAGTAAATGATCAAAATGAAAAAAAAAACTAACCACAAAATGAACAAAAAAAATTTTTTTAATCATGTAAATGAAGAAAATGAACCAAAATTGTGTTAACATACATATCTATTTAGCCAATCACATGGCAACTCAATACATTTAGGCATATACACATGGTCAAGACGACTTGCTGAAGTTCGAATTGAGTATCAGTTGAGCAACAGTTCTCTGGACGAAATGACCTTGTTGATGCCCGTGGTCAGAGAACGCTCAGACTGGTTGGAGACGGTGGAAAGACAATAACTCCAACTCTTTCATTCTCATTTGGTGATTTGTTGTCAATAGACACAAAAGAAAAATGTTTACCCTGATGAATCAAGATCAAGTATCACAAAATACAGTATATAGTCACAATTACAATAATTCTCCTTTTATTGCCCCGCTGTAACTGACTGTGTTACATTTGAGACACACTTATCAGCGGGTTGCAAATCTTTCTAATTTGATGAACCATGAACAGCTGCTCCTTTGTGTTACATAAGGAGCGTCTGTTGTGAAAGCTTACACAGACTAAGGTGTGAAAATGTGCCTGACAGGTGAGCGTTAATCAACAAGGCCCAGGTACAGGTTTTGTTAAAAGCCACAGAGCGTGTCCAGGCTTTGGCACAAACAGCCTCACCTATCAAAGCTTCGTCCTGAATGGATCAGCTGGGATTAGCTCCACACTACACACCTGGCAAACGCACAAATAAACAGAGGCTGATGAGGCACTGATGCACCTGCTGCCCTCGGGCGGGTCAGTGATCAATCAAGGCCACGGGACTTTTCAGACTGCTTCCAAACAGCGGTGGTCAATGAGGGTCTTGAGGAGTATTTACAGTGTCTGTGGTGGTTCAGGTTTCAGTCTGTTTGATGGACGAGACCAGTCTTTCACTTGGCAATGACTCCACTCTGTTTGCTTAGACTGACACACTTTAACTTGTCAGTCTCAATGATTCACATCACTGATCACCAGTAAATACCCTGATTATACCAGGAGCGTTTGACACATTTTTGGTCATACCACCCAGCAGGACCCTGAAGTCAGAAAACCCCCAGATATGAAACTCTGAGTTTCCATTCTACAAAAGTTATTTAGTGGTTAAACTGGATGCACGAGGCATCGCTGTGAATCAGAAGTAAAGTGTCCACTGGGGGCAGCAGAGTCGCTACCTCAGCTTGCATCGCTGTCGTTTCTGTGCACAGGACAAACTGACGATCAGACACTATAAGACCTTGGCACTGTTGAAAAGTGAACGTGCCCCTTTACGAAACGTGATTGAATCATGAACGTGTCTGATTTGGAAGGCCTTCAATCCATCCATATGGAAGAGGAAATGAAGCGACCAATCACAGAACTCCTTCACACAGCAGAGGGAGGAGTTCTGAAGAAACCATGGGATTCTCACCAAAAAAAAAAAAAAAACCTGTCAGTGACCAGGTTTAGCTTCAAAGAGTGAGCTGCCACAATAATTCACCTAGAATTAATCTAAACTCACTTTGTGGAACCAGAATCCAAAGTTTAACTCATTTCAGGGTTAAAAAATGCTAGTGGATGCCAGCGGTACCTGTTGGTCTCCAGTTTTGACCTGATACACCTTTAGTTCGATGACCCTAGTTCACATACTTTGACCTTTACCTCGAGGCCAAAGTCACCCATTGTCAAATTTGACCGTGGTCTTGACTAGAGACAGGTACCAGTTCCCCTTTAAAGCCTAATAAAATTTGATACGTTACTGATTAATTAAGAGACCCTTAATTCAACATTTTTGTTCCCTTAAAAACCTGTTGTATACAACAACATTAATGCAGTTCAGTAGGAGGCAGAAGGCAAGCCTCTGGGGGCCTTCAGAGGGGTCATCCTCTAAACACTAACCCTAGCTCAATTAGTTTTTTGAAAAAGCACTTTTTAAACACTTGGAGCAAAGGAGTGATACACAGGATCTGTTAAAAGTTTAAACCGATCATTAAAAACATGAAAAAGTTTTAACAAATGTCTCACGGGTAGAATATGATACAAAAAAAATCTGTTATATAATGTGATCTTGCATTTTTTTTCCTCTCACTGGTTTAAAAGGCCCAATAAACACTTGAAAGTGTTTATTGTCATTTTCCAACAGTTTTTCGATGGTTCAGGCTTTAAAGGGGTACATTACCGGTACCTGCCTTACCGACGCAGATTTCAGCGCCTCGTTTTGGTACCGCTCTACATGTCGGACACAAACATGCAGAACCCTCTCTACTATCTGTGCAGTACAGATTGATACTGCACAGAAAGTATCCCTCGCTGTACTGCCCTCTGGGGGTCACCAACAGACATTACAGGCAGCAGTAGGCTGCACGAACAGAAGCAGGTAATTAGCGTAGTTAGCTTAGCTAGTAGCTACCATCCAAAACACTGCGTTGGCTGGGGGCAGGTCTCGAGGACTCGTCAGGCCTACATCGCATACACGCACCCAAGGACACGCATGATGATTAGTCACACACATTACCAACGCCCTCTGTAAGCTTTGCAAATGAATGTTGTGATGCAACTGTATGCTAAATGTTTGCTGAGGTTTTTTTCTGTGTACCATGTTTCATAAGGGTTGAAAAAGTTTATGTGCAAAATGGAAACACGTCAGACCTAATTAAGCATCTCTTGAGGGGGCGTGGCTAAATCAAAGTAATGCTCCTTGTTTGCTATCTAACGGAACCCTGTGCCAAACAGTAACACTACACGGAGCAGTTTGGTGACCCTGAGCCTCTGCAGAAGAGCTCTACGGAAGCCTGTGTGTGACATGGAGGGTTTCGTTATCTTTTCTATCCAGTTTACCTGTAGCAGAAGGTCTCCCTCAGAGAAGCTCGTCGTGTCCCGACTGGTCCCATTCTGCCCGCTCACCCCGGGGAACATCAGGCTGTTGCTCAAGTTCCCATTCTTAATGGTTGCTGCAAAACAGTGGAGACATGGAGGTCAGAGGTCAGCGGAGGTAATGGGAGGCGACATGACCAAATGAAACGGAACCAGAGACGATTCAGAAAATGTTCAACGATATGTGAAACAACGATATGTGACAATGAAATGTGACTTTAATGCAAATAGTAGAATGTACTGCAAAACCCAGAAAGAAAGATAAAGAAACTCAAAATCCACAACTAAAGTTCATGCTTTTTCAATTTAAATGTCAAGGTAACAAGATAATGAAAATGTATTTTTTTTTAAAGAAAAAAAAATATTTAAAAAAAATTTGTAAAATACTTGTACAAAACACTTGTTAAGACAGTTACAAAACTGAACAAAATAAAGATGAACAAAAGGAGCATGATACACAACACGATGAAACAAAATTCAGCAAAACACTGAACAAAATTTATGAAAATGAAAACAAATTAACCAGAATATTAATCAAAATGAGCAAAAAGCAACAAAGTAATTTACAGAAATAATCAAATGGACCAAAAAACTGAAAAAAATAAAATAAAATACTGGCAATACTGTTACCATGGCAGCTGTGTGTGTGTGTGTGTGTGTGTGTGTGTGTGTGTGTGTGTGTGTGTGTGTGAGTGTGAGAGAGAGAGAGAGAGAGAGAGAGAGACAGAGGAAGAGAGTGAGAGAGAGAATATGAGTGTGTGTGCTGTTACCACAGCAATTGTAATAAATTTCCGACAGAGGGTTTAATAAAGTTCCAAAAAGAAGGGAAAAAAAGCATAAAAATTAAGTATGAATAAACAAAAAATGAAATGACATCAAATATGGAATGAACAAATAATCAAGAAAACAAAGACACATGACAAAATACTGTAATCCAAAAAGGAACAAAAAAGAGCAAAACGAACTCAAGAATGGAGAAAACGCTGCTCGAATTTGCAGCATTTTCATTGTTTTTTTGTTTTTTTTACACTGTACCGTGCAGCGCCGAGACTTCTACCCTCCTTTAACGAGAATCTGACACGTTTCACAACATCTTCACGACAGTTGGAAAACGTTCAAGAACGCTTCCTCGCTGTGGGAACGGTGACTGTACAAACAATGCTTGACAATGACTCTTTCACATCGTTGTCTTTTCCAAATATCACATGACCGGCACTTCGACATGGCATCTGGCCCGAAGAAACACTGAACACACGAGGAACTTGTCTGATCAGTCTGTAAACTATTCGCTGGCAGAGACTTTGACCTGGTTTATTTCGCTCTGACATAAAAGACACTTGTGGTCGTTTACAGGTTAATCAACGGATGTAGAACAAGGACGGTGTGTTTCAAAAAAACCAGACAGGAGCCAAACTCAAAAATCCCACATACCAATGCATTTGAACATTGCACTTCTTTTGTTCGTTTTAATGTAATGTTACAAATGTCGTTGCATGAAATCAGCAATAGATCAACAAAACGAGTAGAATGATGAAAAAAAATGACAAATTAATCAAGACAATGAACAAAATAGAGCCAAAAAATTAACAAATAATCCACAAATACACAGAAATAATAAAAAAATGACAAAATAAGCAACACATTTAACAATAAAATCAGCACTATTTGAACAAAATTAACAAAACAATGAGAGAAATGAACAGAACTGAATAAAATAATTGAATGAAAAAAATCCATAAACGAAAGAGAAGCTAACAAAAAAATGAGAAAAACTCAAAATACTATGTGTACAGATGAACAGAAATGATAAAAAAATCAAATCACAAGATGATAAAATATTAGAAATAAAGTATAAAGCGTAAAACTAATAGGAATGATCAAAAAATGACCAATAATCAAATATATCATAAAAATGAACATGTGATAAAAAATAGCAATAATGGCAAGAAATGACCAAAAATGAGAAATAATCAAAATATGATGCGTCAAATTAACAGAGACGATCAAAAAATGAGCACTAGTCTAACTACAAAGGGTAAAATTAACATGGACGATCAAAATAAAATACAGAAATGATCAAAACTTGAGCAATGATGGAAATATAATGCTTAAAATGAACAGTAAGGATTAAAAAAACAAGCAATACTGGAAATATAATGCTTAAAATGAACAGTAAGAATTTAAAAAATGAGCAATACTTGAAATATAATGTTTAAAATGAACAGAATAATCCAAACATGACCCATAAAATGAGCTGAGGTAATTAAAAAATAAGTGATAATCAAAATATGATGCCTGAAACCAACAGAAGTGAACAATCCTGGACCTCCTGCTGCACGTAGATAAGTGAGGATTGAGGGCGTAGCAGCCGCTGCTTCGGCCCGTTCCAAACACAACAACCATTCACTTCAGTGTTTGTTTTGGATTCACGCTGGCATCTGCTGCCGCTGATGTGTATCACACATCCTGCTGCTTAAGCAACTCGCAGCCATCCTGTTGTTCTGGATCGTTCTTTAACGCCGCGTCAGTGTTCAGGCTCAACTTCCACCTTAAAAGACTCGGGAAGGAAAGTAGAACGACCGATGAACAGAACAGAATAGAAGAGAAGAGAGTGGAGTAAAATAGAATACTGTACCAAAAACTATTATTAGTCACATGAAATATATTCAGTTGGATCAAAACAAACACAGGCACCAAATCAGCAACAAGAAACATGAACTCAATATTGAACAAAAATAAAAAATTAAAGTGGACAAAATAATCATAATTTTATCCCGTAACTGACAAAAACTGAAAGTGAACAAAAATAAGCAAAATATTGAACCAATCAATAAGTCAAATTGATGAAACTGAATAAAAATGAACAAAATAATTGACAAAACAGTCAGTAAATATCAGGGAGCCGGTGCAGAGAAGCCGGAACACCTCACCATTTTACTCATGCGCTTCCAGAATATCTATATTTTGACGAGAACATCGCAAATACTGAACAAAGTCCAGAAAATATGAACCAAAAATCAATAAATTTGAGCTACACAACAAATACAAACCAAATTATTACTAAAAATGTCCACAAAATGACACAATATTTGACAAACTGAAACAAAAAGTTATCGCAGGGAAACTGAGCAAATTAATAGAAATAATATAGAAACTGAGGTTCGACACGTGTCCAGAAGCAACTGGTCGAAATGAAGAAACAAAATGCAGTTTGTCATTTGTGCCACCAGAGGGCTCTCAACTCAAGCAAAAACAAAGCATGGAGGAACTAAAAACTGTGAAAAAGCATCAATTTTGGATGAATTTAACTTGAAAAATGCCCTGGTAAAAATAATACAAGCCAGGTAATATCACATGATTAAAATACCATGTAGTATTGAAATCCACACAGTCAAATAATTATAAATGAAGTTGTAGTGAACATTGTGAAGGAGCAGAGGATCATGGGAGATTTTTCACTTAGTAGGAGTCGTGTATTTTGATTAAATGTGTGAAAGAAAACAGAAAAAACAACAACAAAAATGAACAGAATAATCAAGAAAATGAACAAACACAAAATATGAAAAGAAATGAGCATAAATTTAAAAATCTGATGAACAAAAATTTTAAAAAATCAAAAAATAAAAACAAATGAACTAAAGTAATAAGACAAATTAACAAAAGAATCCACGAAACAATGAGAATGATAAAAAATGATCAACAGAAAACAGAAAATGATCAAAGAAAATCAATAAAAATGTAGTATAATTCTAAAAAATAAACAGAAACATTAAAAGAATAACAAAATAATTAAGACGTAAAGAGGATCAAACAAATAATAAGCAGTGCATCCACAAAATGAACAAAAACGATCGATAAAAGTACAAAATGTTGGAAAAGTGAACAAAATAATTCACAAAATGAACAAAAATTATCAGAACATGAAGATAAATGGTCAATAAATAAAAATAATCAACAAGGTGAAAATAAATGATCAAAAATGAACAAAATATTGAAACATGAACAATAATCTACAAAAATAATGAGAAATGATGAATAAACAAACCAAATATTGAAAGAAAGAACATAATGCACAAAATAATCAAAAAAATTAACAAAATAATTCATAAAATGAGCAAAAGTAATAAATTAATGAACAAGTAACAAAATAATGTACAACATGAATTAAAAAAAGGTGGAGAAAAATCAAAATCATTCACAAAATGAACAAAAACAATCAATAAATGAATAAAATACGGGATAATGAGCAAAATAATCCACAAGCTGCAGAAAAATTACTTTTGAACATGTAAGAAAATTGAAATTGAAACATGATTTTAAAAAATGAACAAAACATGAAAAAATAAACAGGATAATCCACAAAACCATAAAAACATGAACATATGGGGACATGAGCAAAATTCTCCACAAAATGAAGAAAAATTACTTTTGAAAGTGCAAGAAAATATTGCAAGGTTGAAAAACGATCAAAAAAATGAACAGAACATGAAAAAATAAACAAGATAATCCACAAAACCATAAAAAAATGAACAAAACATGAAAAAAATAAACAGGATAATCCACAAAACCTTAAAAAAATGAACAAAATATGGGGACATGAGCAAAATTCTCCACAAAATGAAGAAAAATTACTTTTGAAAATGTAAGAAAATATTACAAGGTTGAAAAACGATCAAAAAAATGAACAGAACGTGAAAAAATAAACAAGATAATCCACAAAACCATAAAAAAATGAACAAAACATGAAAAAAATAAACAGGAAAATCCACAAAACCATTAAAAATGAACAAAATATGGAACAGAACCATACACAAAATGAATAAAAAATGATCAGAAAACAAATGATCGAAAAATGAACAAAATAATTTGTAAAAAGTACAAAACTAACTACAAAATGATCCACAAATGAAAAAAAAAATCAAAGCGCACTGCTCTGTGATTGTGACGTCGACCTGAG
>JAQQAE010006491.1:0-16637 GCA_029823295.1 Pseudamia nigra
CTGTATTTATCCATCCATTTTCTACCCCTTAATCCTCGTGAGGGGGGGGGTGCTGGAGCCTATCAATTTTAGTGAATATTTTGTTCATTCTTTGTTACTTTTTTTTACTTCATTTTTGATAGTTTTCTTGATTTTTTTAAAGTTTCTGTTCATTTTTATTAATTTTATTGATTATTTTGTTTGTTTTTATTAATTATGCTGATTTCCTTTCATTTTTTGTTAACTCTGTTGCTTATTCTGGTCATTTTTGATTCATTTTGTGCATTATTTCACACATCTATTCATTTTTGTTGATATCCTTGATTAATTTGCTCATTTTTGTTTATTATCTATATGATTTTGTACATTTTTGTTAATTTGGGTCGTACTGTTAATTCTGGTTTTTTTTTGGTGTTTGTATTTTGAAGCACAATCTTTATTCTTCTTGGTCTTCCTTTGTACATTTAGTGACAGTTTTTTTTATGTTACAGTCCCATGTTGATAACATGTACTGGGTCTAAGCTGGTAAAATTTTTATTCAAACTGCTCTTTGTTCATGTTTTTTCAAGCTTGAAATGGCCGAGGAGGCTGCACAGAGAATCAGAAGATATTACAGAAACACATACAAATACGGCGCTGGAGCACAAACAATATGTAAGTGCAGCTCCTGTTTAAGCCACTCAATAAGGATTAATTCTAAGTCCTCATGAGTGTTTTTTTTCTACATAACAGACCTGGCTCCTGGTGGATCTGACGACTGGGCATACAACCTCGGCATTAAGTATTCCTTCACATTTGAGCTCCAGGACCAGGGGCGATATGGCTTCCTGCTGCCTCCGTCTCACATCGCCAAAGCCTGTAACGAAGCTCTGCTCGCTGTGAAAACCATCGCTCTAAAGGTCATTGAGAAAACACAAGAACCAGGTCCCAATACCCGTCAGACTGTCTGAATCTGTGACACTTATGTGGAAAAAAATCATTTAATCTCCCACATGAAGATCCAGGAAAACACATTTTATACGCGTGTAACCATATATATGTATAACCTAAGTGTAAGTGAGCAACATATACATACAGTATATATTCATCACCACATTCAAATGCAGACCTGATACTGTTGTGGTTAAGGCGCCTTTAAGTGAAATCAAACGTGTGTGACAGTTACAAAGAGGCCATTAGAAACACAAGGAACAATCAGCATATTTTATTTTGTCAACGCATATACAGAAGATGTTAAATGACACATATAAAGATGACAAATATAGCTTCATGAGGCCTTTAAAATACAGGACATCTTAATTTTCTGTGTCCTAGAAAAATTTCAACACGTGTTTGTACATTTTTGGTATGAATTTACAAAGGCAATAAAAAAATGCAGCAAATGATTGAGAAAATGAACAGAATAAAAAATTATCCAAAAATGAACAAAATCCCATAACAGTATTTAAATGTTTTTGCTATTTAAATGATAAAAATGTATGTAAAACTGACCATCCTGCTTATCTTTTTTACTTTGGATTTTACAGCATTAAATCAAACATTATTCTGTCATATGGTTGATCCTCAGCGTGACCATTTAGATTATCCATGTATTTTACAAATTAAATATCTCAGGAATGGCTTAACTAAACATCTCAAAATTTGGCCCACTTAGACACAAAGATGAACTTAAAGCATATTTGGTGGCCAAAGGTCAAAGGTCATGCAATCTCACAGAAAACAAATTTGTCTGTAAGTCAAAAGCTGGAAAAGGCACCAAGTACGCTAGATAAGTTCACCCAGACTCTGCAGGAGTGACATAATTGGTACAGAGTCCGTGTGGTGACAAAACGCAGAAATATTTGACCTTGAAAATAAATTTATGAGGATATCCTTTTATTATATGATGCAGGAAACTCAGAACAAATAAAATGTGTTAAATATTACCATTTTTCTATGTTTGGCCTTTTTGAACTGGAATGACTGGACTAAGAAGAAAACCATAGAGCCACTATATGTACCCTATATAATGAAATTTGGATATATGACCTTAAAATGGACCATGACCTTGACTTTTTTCCTTGAAGGTCACAACATATTTAAAATCATAGTCAATAACTCAGGTGTATATGACATTTTTAACCTTACTTCACAGCTAGACATGTATGTATGTAGGTCAAAGTGCAATCATTTCAGACCGTACTTACCTTCAAGGTCATCTGATGAGTGAGAGGTGTCCTGGAATCAAATGTATCACGTATTAAAATGTGGAGTCTCTAGCTATACTAGTTGTGGTGTACTGTAGGTATTATTAATGCTGTGACCCAATTAATATTCAAATTAGGTGGTGGTTGCTATAGCAACCCTTCCCTCTACTCTGACTACCCATGTGCCAAGTTTGGTTAGTTTTGGTCCAGTGACGTTGGAGATACAGAGCTGAATGTTTGAACAGATACACAAATGAACAAATGGAGGTCTCCACTATACCCCCCCATATACCCCTTAATTTCCCTTCATTCGGGTGGGGGGTAATAATGAACCTCCGGTGTCCACAGGACGACTCCATCCTAAATACTACATAGAGTCACTGTGGAGTCACAATGACAGAACCCAGTGTACAGAGGTTCAGTGAATGTGGCACAGAAGCTGTGGAGGTGGATCATCAAAACCAGGCTGGTCCACGTACACCCCTGCTCTCCCAGACGGAAACGCTGCAGGAGAGAGGGAGGAGTGTCCTGTTCTTATTATGACACACCGAGTAGGGACCGACGGAGCACCTCAAACTCCAGGACTGGTCATTCCCTCCGAACAAACCGTCACTGCTGTCTCCTCTCCGTCTGATTCCTCTGTAGGTCGCTGAAATGTCCATCTTTCCACTCCACCTCCCAGTAACGGTGATCACAGTTCAGACCTGTTGCACACAACACCTCGGGCCAGTAATCAAATCTGTCTGGATGAACAGGATATGACTGAGAATCCTTCCCACATGTCTCCTTCTCGTTATTGTCAGGCACTTTAATCTGTCTGTTTGCTGTGTTTGGATCCAATGTGAGTTCACAGAAATCTGATGGAGAGAAGACGCAGGACATTTCATTAATGGACGTCACTTTACAACAAGCCAAGTCACTATGTAGCAGCAATTTGGGTTTATAGCCAGTGATGAAAGTGAGGGGAGAAAAAAAAACCCCTGAACTTAAGTCTGAGCAAAACAGCAGGCATGGCGTGTCAGGTGTGAAATTTTGAAAACGACATGCTCTGAGATGCATTCTGGTGCATTCTGAGAGCTAACTTCTACAATTTATTACTTAATTATCAGTGTAGAAGCATGACTTGACATTCCAACCTCAACTTGACATTAAGGGCTTGCTGGTCCTAACAATGCAGACAGTTATTAAATATTCATAATTAATTCTGATATGTCATGCTACAAACATGAAGCTGCTAAAATATTAATATTTGCCAGGAACATCAAAACCCCTAATGGCAAAAGGAGCACCAGTAACTGGCTTTCTACAGAAGTACCATATTTATTTTTACATGACAGATTTCCATCACTTAAACTCAAATTAAAACTACATTCAAACATGTCGGATTTAAAAAGCCCTTTTTTATAAAAAAGAATACATTATCAGATTATCATGTGGAAAAACTGAGTGCTGTTGGTGTGGAAGAAAACTAACTCCTGTGACACAGGGTGGTAAAGGGCCCTTTGTATGTACGACCAAAATGAGCAAGAAGAAGAGGGAGGAGGAGGAGGTCCTCCAAATTCAGAGCTAGTGATCTCAAAAGGTTCGAGTACATGTACATGTATGAACATCTGGGTCACAAAATGCAAATAAGCTAAAGGCCAAAGACTACAAATACATGAAACCAACCAGGACCAACTGAACATGTTGAAAAAATACTCGAGATCCTGGCCCATCGGAGAACGCGGCACCACGATCGGACGGAGATACCAAGACCTGGCTGAGAGGAGTCGGCCCTCACACAAGGAGATCCTGGCCTCGGCAATCGATGAGCACAAGTCAAGACGTTGGTGGGTTACGCAGGTATGACATCTTCACATTGATAGGTTTTGGTTCTTTAATCTTCTTCAACCCCATTAATCTTGCTGATGAAGAAGAGTGAACAAGTCATCGACTGGTCCCTGTGAAATGATGTACTCAAATTTAGTGCACATTACTACTTCAGACAAGGATTTCAAACCTCCATCGCTCACTTCAGGCAGTTTATTTCAACAATTTGAAAAAAGGTAATGACAAGAGACACGTGTCATGTTGCCTGAAATAATTTGTACTGCAAGACAGGGAAGAAATGGTTTTGATTAGCAGTATTGAACAGAGGCCAGGGAATCTTGCGTGAGGGCCGGCTCCTCTCAAACAAGTGCCGGGCTCTCCTGCGTGCCGGGACCCCGAGGGGCCGACTCCTTCTGATACCTCAAAACTTACCTGGCATTTGTGTTTTTCTAATGTGCGACAACAAAACATCTCTGTTTCTGTCCTTTTCTTCAAGCCGTGCCCACTTGAATTTGTTCTATACTCCTTTCTCACAACTTAAATCATTTCCCCGTTAAAGAATTATAAGGTTCGCGATTCTAATTTTGACAAAATAGGCTTCAAAACCTCAATTTTATCACATTGATTGTCTTGGCGTGGGTCTCCAGGGAATCTGTCGCAGAGACTGTGGTACAAAATGAGCCCTCGACGCATTCCTAACAACAACTAAAATGTCCCGTCATTGGCCATAAGACTCAACAAAGATGGCGTAGTGCAAGAGGCAAGAAGAGATTAATCAAAAATAAAGTCACATTTTGCAGATTTCTGACCAAATTGCCACCGGAACAGTACGAGTCTGTATTTTCCGAAATGTAACAGTGATCTGGCAAAAAAAAAAAAGAATTCTGGGAATATCCAGAAAACTTTCATCACTATGCAACACACCCTCGCTACATCGCAGTTCATCTTTCGCGGTCTTGCTGTTTCGCTGTTTTGTTTTTTTAGTGCAATTTTCATGTATTTTTTTTGACAGCTTATGAAGGCGCATTGTGTTCTGTGTCTTGATTGGCTAAGGTCATTGTCAGTCGATCTTCTCTGTGTTGTGTCTCCTGTGCAGAGTGCGAGTTTTTCCATAGGAATCTACTTCGCGGATTTCGCTTATCGCGGGTTATTTTTAGAACGTAACCCCCGCGATAAACGAGGGACCACTGTACTCACATCTCATCAAAGACGCAATCCTAGGTCAGATATTGCATGATTGCTTAGCAGCTAGGAATGAATGTCCTGCTTATGGTTAAAGAAAGTGTTTGGACACATTAAGAACTGAAAAACATGTGCCCTCGGCAAGACAGATGGGTTCAAGGTGGAAGTGGGACTGATGAGTGATGTTACTGCCTGAATATGTTTCCTTGTCTTAACTGAACCAAATAAAAATCACTCCCACTTTTTAGGACCTGTTGTCAGCCATCGGACTCCAGTAGGCTCCACCCTGAAAAGAAGAGAGGGTCAGAGCAGGATACAAACTTGAAATGACCAGATTGTAATTAGCTTGTTAAAATCCACAAATTGTAGCTCAGTCCGTACCTGACGGTGTCCAAGCTCCACTGTGGATCTTCCAGAGCAGCATCCAGGAGCTCTTCTCCCTTGTCTCCTGGATAATTGTAGCTCATGTCTTGCTCTCTGAGATGGGAATGATTGGAGCTGAGAGCTGAGGTCCTCTCAGGAGGTCATGACAGCGTGGAAACCTGACAGAAAATGACACAAAATCCACATTTTTGCGAAGATTTGGGCTTTTAAAGGCTGTGGTCTTAAACTTTTGATCAGCTGATGCACAGCCTATTTCAGTTTAATGGTTGTTTGCAATAAATTGCTGACTCAAAATTTTTTTTGTCTCACTTCAATTTCTTCTTGTTGCATTTTGAAGCACTACTTAGAACCTTCTTAAGATCCAACAGTGCAAAATGTACATTCTTGCAATTTTTCAACTGGTCTTAAAATTTTGATCAGGAGTGTATGTACAGTATAGGCCTATGTATGTAACATACAAGTGTTTTAAAACAGCAGTTTTACATAAAGTTTTTGTTGACATTACAGCTTTTAAATGTGATTCAGCTGTGATTTTAATCACTGTAAATCAATTTACTTTTTTTTTCAGGAAAGTGTTTTACGGTTCCACTGTATTTCTTACAGAATTTTTCTGGTAACCCCAGCTGCCAGAATTTTCCCATAAAAATTCGTTTTTTTACAGTGTATATAATCAGTGACCTAAAGCAGACTGACTGTGAAATATCTCCTTTTTTAAAAAGGATGCGGTGGTCCATGGACTCATCACTTTTAATAGACACAACCCTGGGAGCAGGTTCAGGTTTAGATCCAGGTTTATGGTCAGGTCCAGATCCAGAACAGTAAATAATGATAATGCAGGTGTGTTAGTGTTCTAACAGAACAATAAGGGTGGACTGTTCAAAGATTTTCATCTCACCCTTGAGGATCTTTGACCTCACACTGATCCATGATGCTGAATCCACTTCAGAGAGGACGAAAACAGAGTAGAGCACAAAGAATTCATACATCACAAAACAGAAGCTGCTTTGTCCACCAAGAAAGGAAAGCAGCTGTTCAACGACCAGGGGAAGTGGTGGAAAGAGCCTCCTGTTGACCCTGGAATAAGAGAGAGGATGTGAGCTGGAAACCTGGAAGAGAGGGCAGTGATATGTCCACCACCACTGACCCACCAGCTGGACAGTGTTGTGGTAAGGGTTGGAACACTCTGAGAAGGCTGGAGACCACCTAATGTCCTCTGCTCCAGACCGAGGCTACACCCGTCCAAGATAAGTGTAATGAAGCATGTTACATGTCATTGAAACTGGTTGCCCTGTCTATTGCAGCTTTCAACTATCTTTAACTTTTAAAGATAGTTGATGAGTAACTGAGCTCCTTAGATCAGGGCAAACACTGTCAGCTGGTGACACTTCAGACTGAAATATGTCAAGTAATGATGTTGCCAGTTGGAAATAAATGATTTAAATATGATTTTAATATAACTTTTGCCTGAAACGATTGTTACTGACTTTTTCTCTTTTATTAATGACTCATTAATTCCAGCAGCAATGTGTAATAACCTAAATCATATCTTTCAGCTTTTGTTTATTGAGTAACCTACTGCAGCTTTGGGAGCAACGCATTCATAAGAAAAAACTATTTTTAAAGAAACTTAAATGATCTATTTATTCATTCCTCATTCATTTATTTCTCTGTATTGTGCGGCCACAGAAAATGTTAAGCTTCATGTTGTTCTTGAACGCAACAGTTCCTACAGGCAGTAAATGGAGCATGATGACTGGCCAGGATGTGAAAATGGGCGGGGCCTAAGAAGTCTAACCATGGAGTGAAACATACACCCCATCACCTCTTAACTGTCGGGGTCGGGTTTAAACCACCATGTACCCCCTAAATGGAGAAATTAGTGAAATATTGTTTCCAGATGTTGTTTTTGATTTGATTTTTATTTTGTGCCCAACCCATCATGGGTTTATTCGACACTGCAATACAGAGTTACAGCAGTCCAACAGATATTTCATTCCAATAGGGATCTCTTATATGTTGGTCCTAAATAAAGCATTTTGCCTTCTTTCCCAGGCTTTACAAATGAAAGTTGCTACAATAAATGGCTTCCTCTGAAAGCATAACTCAACTGTTCATAGTCATCCAACCAAAAGAAATTTAAACAAACCATAGCCATTTTTGTAAACAATACAGTTCTTAAATCCTCATAAGTTGTACAACAACAACAACAAAAATTAATTTCATTTTCAACTTCTACTAAATCACAAAATAAACACAACTTATTGTCCTCAAGTATTCCATAAAATTGTCCAGTCTCGAGAGCAGGTGTCAGCAACCTGCGGCGCTTTAGCCCCTCCCCAGTGGCTCCTGTGGCCTCTTCCAATGATGGAGGTAACATATTATAATAAGTCAAAATGAACAAGATGAGCACTAAATCAACAAATGGCACCTAATTGCAAGAATAGACAAAACTGAAGACAATGATGTACAAAATGGACCAAATATTCAAGACCATGAGCCAGATCTAACTATATAAGTAATAAACATGAACAAAACAATGAATACAATCAAATAATGTTACGATTAAGACAAAATGATCCACAAAACAATCAGTAAAATGTTACAGAAATGACACATGATAAATTTTGCAAAATGAAAATGAATAAAAAGTCATGAAATATTAAAAAATGATCAAAACAATGAACAAATGTCACAAAAGTGAATAAAATTATCCACCAAATGGTTAAAAATGAACATGAATACAGTAATGGGGAAAATCAACACAAAATCTCCAAACGCGGTGAAGAAATTAACAAAATCAATAAAGCATATGGAATAATCAAGGTGAACAAAAAGGGAACAAAGATGAACAAATTAACCAACAAGATGAACAGAAAAGAAGGAAATAATAAACAAATTATTTTTTAAAATGTGCTACAGAAATGGTTCAGATATTTTGTCGACACATACATTTTATTTCTTTCTGTCCACAAATGGCTCTTTAGATTGAAAAGGTTGCAGACCCCTACTCTAGAGCTGCTGTAAACTTCCTGTTGGCAACTGTGTACAAAGACATATTTGACTTCTATTCAACTGTAATTTACATAAGGTTCTGCACCATATTCGCTCTTTATAACAAAAATATGTCTGAAGTTTTTGCTTTTTCTGAACATCAAGTCATTTTTGTCTATATTTAAGAAACATAGACCTGTTAAGCTCTTGAATATCACAGACTAGTTTAGTGAAGGATATAAACGATGAACTTGTCTGATCTTGTTTTGTGATGTGCCAGTAAATTGGAGCCAAATGGACAGAAATAAACTTAATCTCCCTCTGTGTCGTTGCGCTACAGTGACGTGTCCTACAGCAGATTTTTCCCATTAGTATAAATGAGCAAGTCAAAAACAGGCTGTTTATGAGGATGTATCTGAAAAAGACTACGAAACAGGAGCTGTAAACTACACTGAGATTGCCATGCCCTTTTAACACAAAACCCACCGCAAAAGCACAATAAGTCTCATTTATCAGCAGTGAGGCGAACGACAGAGTTTAACCACCCTGGAAATTGACAATTTTGTTTCTTCTGAAGCTTAATTTAAAGACATCTACTACAAACAAGAACGAAAGGGAAATGAGAATCAAAATACCTTTTCACTGTCTATAGACTATTTATTTAAAATAACTTCATTCACAGTAAATCATGCATGTTAATATAGTTTTGTCATTTTTCCACATTTAATTTTAATTTTAATGAAATGTAGAAAATTACATTTTAATTAATTAGTGGGATTGCAAAGAACTAATTTCGTCTCACTCCTTTTCATTGCAGCAGCCAATTAACAAGCTGTGAAGCTGCCATAGCAACCAAAGTGATTGACAAGCCTAGCCCCTACCCCTGCTGTTTGTACTGTTTGTGATGAAACGTGATTGTTTAAATCCCATGTTGACAAAAATAAACTGTCAACAGTTCTTGATCCAATCTGCACCAAACTTTACTTGTAGGTTAAAGGTCACGCCTTGACCACAACAATATGACAATATTGTATCTCAGTTATAGCACCATCTATAAATAATTAAAATGCTGTATCTCACCTCCAGATGATCAGATCTCTCAAATTTCACATGTATAATAAGAGTCCATGTCTGACCAAATGTGTATAAAAACATTTAATGCAAAACAAATTTCACACATCATGTCTGCCAACACACTGTAACCCCACACAATCTCTTCACAGATTGCAAATATTCTACTTATTATTATTGTATTTTATTTTGTCCGTTTTTTTGGACTGCTAAAACTCCCAGTTTTCGCCTGATCCACACCATTCAAACACCAAAACGTCATGCTCTTTTGCAACATTCCTGGAGTTTCTTACCATTAATTTATCTTTTGTAGTTTTTAAATAATTTAGTTTTTTCATAAATTTTTTTCCCCATGGGAAATGAATGGAGAACTCAAACGGAATGTTCCTGACTAGAGTGCCAACGCTGCACTGCCTTCCATCTTGTCGTGTTCATTCATCCTCGGATGCCCTCTTGAACTTTTTCAGCAAGTTCAGCTAGGGTCAGTCAGCAACCGCAATTCAATTTAATTTTATTTGCATAGTGCCAATTATAATCGACAATTATTTCTAGGTGCTTCACAATTCAAGGCCGAGACCTCAAGACTATGCAGAGAGTAAACTCAACAGAACCACTGAGAACAAGCCAAGGGTGCCGGGGGGAGGAGAAAATTCCTTTAACAGAAGAGAAAAACCTCCAGCAGCGGCTCAGGGCCATCTGCCTCGAGCGGTTGGGGTTAGTGGACAGAGGAGAGACAAATGAGTAGAAATAGAACCCATTTTCTAGTTATTATTATTATAATACTATTAATGACTCACAATGCTGTTTAACCATTCATCCATCTATCCATTTTCTACCCCCTAATCCTCGCAAGGTGGTATTTGGGTCAAATTGACCCTTTTTTAATATATTTACAAGGAAAAGCTGTGTTGTGTAGAAACACCAGGGAGTGCACAAAATCAGTACTCAAGTAAAAGTAAGTAGAAGTACTCATAAATAAAAGTACATGAGGTAGTGAGTAACTTTATAGCACGGAACAGATTCATTTTATCTTGTTATGGGTGATTTGTTGATTTTTGTAGTATATTTCATTCATTTATTTTTTAACCTTTTCTGCTCCGTTTCTTCATCATATTGTTCATTTTTGCTCGTTTACTTGCTGATTTTATTTATTTTTTGCTTATTTTTTGGTTAATTTTGTTGCTTATTTTGTTCGTTTTGCAGGATGACTGTTCATTTTTCCTTCAAATTTGTTAATTTTCTTGGTTACTTTTGTTCAACTTGTTGTTCTTCATTCATTTTGTGGATAGTTTTGTTTCTTTTTGCGCAGTTTTGTTGATATTGATAATTATTTGGTTAATTTTGGACATTATTTTGCTCCATTTTCTGAATTATTTTGCTCATTTTCTTGGTTATTTTGTTCAGTATGAAGATAATATTCATCCTTTTTTCCTTCAGTGTTGCTCATTTTCTTCATTTTTAAGTATTTTGATCATGTTGGTGATGATTTTTTTCCCCTTTTTTCAATTTTGTTCATTTTCTTCGTTATTATTTATTTTGTGGATAGTTTTGCTTCTTTTTGGTTCCGTTTTATTCATATTTGCTGATAATTTTCTTGTTTTCTTCATTTGGGGCAAAAGTAAAGTACTCTGCAAAACATCTCATGGGAAAAACTACTCAAGTACATGTAAAGGAGTAAATGTATTTGAGTAGTGGCACCTGTGAGGGCGGTGGAGGGTGTAGTGCGGGCAGAGGAAGATATCCACTGTTTAACAGCCACAAGTGAAGACCGTCTTCTTCTTCTTCTCCTTTCACAGCGAAATACCAATGATTCGCATGTTTGAAGTGAAGACAGTACAAGGGTTAAACTTGCCCATGCAAACTAGGGTCCACCCCATGAACACCACCCTGACAAGCAGCAGATACACGAGGGGGTGTAGAGAAATATACTGGGTACAAATAATAAACTATAAAATTAAGCTGCTTTATTGGTTTAATTGCTCAAATTTTCCTGTTACTGTCAATGTTGTAAGCCAGGACGGCAGTACCCATTCCAGGGCACAGGGTGGCGCTACTGCACAGCTCTACTGTTCAACCGCCCTACATAGACAAGGTAGAACAAGCGCACTCTCCGCCAACATGAAGGCACTCGGGGCAGTTTTTGCCTTTGACAGAAAAGAATAAGACTTGCTATTTCTACAATTATTGATTTCACTGACTGGATAAAAGTAGATGCGACACCGAATCAATATCTTGGGTGAGACTGCTTCTTGTTTCCACAGTATCTCACATTTAACCCACTGAGGATGAGTGGAAGGCCCCGCGCTCTGAGCTCATTAGCTAGTTCTTTAACTTCATTCGCATGAGTCTAAACTATGTGTAAGAATTAAACTTTAATCATCACAGTTAATGTATCTGAAACACATGTTAACGCGCAGGAGTTATATACAGGTCTTTGAGTCCGCAAACGCATGATTGGGACGTTAAAAGCTAATGGTCACCCTGTAAGCTGTTTAGTTAGCATACTGCGACTACATTCTGGTACTTATTGACATGTGTTTGTTTTGCACCAGATGAACTGCACGTGCACTGAGCCCAGACTATAAAGTGCCTACATGTAGGACAGTTACAGGATTAAAGAGAGGTGTGTCGGTTCCATTTATTACTAATAAAAGCTGTAAACAATCCCTACATTCAAAATGAATGAACTGACTTGAGCCAAACGTACGAATGCAGTCAATGCCAAATGTAGAAATACTGCTCATTATATGTTTAAGCCTTATAACAGTGGGTGTATTTATATTTTCAGTTTGAGAGCTTTATAGTCGCCATATTAATCTCATTTTTGTCGTATTCCCAGTCCTGCAGAATGTCCAAGATCAGGAGGAAAGTAACAGTGGAGAATTCAAAAACCATATCTGACAGTAGCAGCAGCACCACCAGCAGCAGCACCAGCAACCCCGCCGCCCCCTCCCGCAGGCCAAGTGTGTTCGAAAGACTTGGCCCCAGCACTGGGAGTAATGCTGCTGATGTACGAATAGAATCTGTTGCGATGTATAAATGATCCTTTTTTTTGTTTTGTCTTGTTTGTAGAATAGCTAAATCCTGTCATGTGCTTGTGTCTTTCAGAGTCACTGTAGAAATTGGCTGAAGACTGGTAATTGCAGCTACGGCAACACTTGTCGCTACACACATGGAACTCAGCCACGAGGCAAAGGATTTAGTTTTAGCCTGTAAGGACACCTTTTGTAAAGTTCTAATTCCATAAAGCAGTCAGACTTTCTGTGTAAGTGCAGACAGTGTGGAGTTTCATTGTGCTGACGCATTATGTTTTTCATGGAGCAGGTCAGCAGAGAGACCTACAGGTGATCTGCGGGAGAGGATGAAGAATAAAAGACAGGATGTTGACACAGAAAACTTGAAGCGAGATTTAGATGAGCCAACACCCCCCACAGCAAGAGTGAGTTCTGTTTTCCCTTCACCTTTTTAATGTAAACATATAAAAAGTTTCTACAATGTTCATCTGATACATTTACCATGTGACCTGTATAGCAGAGAGACTCCTCCAGAGGCCGACACCGGGAGAAGGAGGACATAAAAATTACAAAAGAGCGCACCCCAGCCAGTGAAGAAGAGCCCACAGAGTGGGAAACCAACCGTGAAGGTGCATTTCTTTATTGTCTGTAGTTTGAATCTTATATTACTAGACATATTTTGTATTCATTTAAAAATGATTGCTGTTACTTTATGCGATACCCCAGCCACTTGTTCATTCATGAGGATTCACGTAGGTCAAACTGCTACAAAATTTTGACTTAGGAGTTTGTGCTTGTGGTTATTTTTAGATTCAGATATTGGTGACTACGACTACGAGTTGTCCTTAGAGATGAAGCGACAGAAGATTCAGCGTGAACTGATGAAGCTGGAGCAGGAAAACTTGGAAAAAAGAGAAGAGATTGTCATTAAGAAAGATGAAACTCCAACCAAAACAAGAGCTGCAGCCATGCTGAAGGTAAAATAGATTTTTTTACTTTAATGACATATTCTCATGAAGTATTCTCAAACTGACAAATGTATATTCACATATATCTCTAAACTTTATGGTTTGACTTAATATCCTGCATGAAGTACTGGACAATAACATGAAAATGTATCAATTTCATCTCTTATCTCACTCCATCAGGCCTCCCCCGAACGGCTTAGCGCTAAAGATTCACCCTCATCCAGGAAGTCCAGTGGTTCCCCAAAACACAAAAGTGGAACTAAAGGTGCAGGTTCTGGAAAGAAAGAGAAGAAGGCAACTGTTTCTTCACCTGTCTTAGAAACAGCCAGGTAGGTGCACAGAGTAGTGTACTTTGCAACTAATTTACACAAAACTGTAGGTTTTGTATTGATTTTGTTCTAAAATGTTTTTCCACCTTGTCTCCAACTAGGACTTCAAAAGGCAGCCACAGTAAGAAAAAAGGGCCCCGCACCCCAAGTCCTCCTCCTCCTGTTCCTCTGGACCTTCCTGTGATGGGGAAGAAACACAAAGGAAAACACAAAAACAAGGAGAAATCTGAGGAGAAGCAAAAAGAAGGGAAAGATCGTGGGCGGGATACAGAAAAACACAAGGAGAAAAAGGAAAAGCGCAGGTAATTAATCTTTAAAGTGACAGTGTTAGTACTGTTACTTGTTATATTTCTGTGAATATAATGGCCATGTGTTCACAGGGACAGATCAGACAGCTCTCACAAGGCCAAGCGGGCTGTGACATCTGAGGAACGTTCAGGTAGTGTGTCGTCTCCCTGCAGAGGCATGTCACCCGCTGCCAGGAAGAACTCCATCTCCCCTAAAGCAACGTCCCATAAGACACTAATACTGGCTTCCCCTCCTTGCAGGTAACACACTTCTCACTGCTGGTGATGCCTGAAAATTGACACAGATATAGTAAACTATACCACCACTTTCTGTCAACACTGCAGCCTAATGTATTTGCTTTAAGCCTGCTGCATGGTTAGTGAGATTAATTATCTCAGGTATTCTTTATAAAGAGAGAGAAATTTTGCACTTAGCTATTGGATTTTTTTTAGCTCATTGGCTCAGTTATCGTCAGTTGTCATTTAACAGTCATAAATGGAAACCATGTAATGAAAAATTATTTTTTTCTCATTGCAGGTCTCCCTCACCTCCACACCACCAGCGTACCCCCACTCCCACTCGCCACAACTCCCCATCCTCCCACTCGGGTTCTTCTGCCCAGCGGCACTCTCCTTCTCCTCGACGTCGCCGTCGTTCATCATCTCCGTCTTACCATCGCAGTAATGCAGCCCCAACATCAGGCTCCTCACCCCTCAGTTCCCGACGATCCAGATCACCTGTCGCTTCCCATGATGCCTCCCCCCACCGCAGATCAGACAGATCAAGCCCCAGCCGTCATCACTCCAGGGGACGGGAGAGGAGTCGAAGTGATAAAGAAAGGAGTCCCCTTGCTCAGGATCGCAGACATGAACGCCGAGATGGTACATTTCCCTTCCTTTGCCAGTTTATTTGATGTTTGGCATTTATTCTAACATTCAAACCACAAATCAGTACTATTTGCTAAGTTTTTCTCTTTTGCAACAGAAAGTCGCAACAAGCGGGACAAGGACCGGGACGATCGGCACTATGACACTGAACAGATCTCATCCCGGGATTCTCGCGATGACAGGGAGACCAGAGACACCCGGGACAGGCGAGATGTTTGTGATCGAGGAAGAGAAGGAACCCGAGAGTCTCGAGACAACAGGGACCTAAAGGACTCCAGAGAGAGCAGGACAGAGGCTCGCAGCAGTCGAGAGTCACTGGAGCGCCGTGATCGCGAACAGGAAAGAGAGCGGGATCGGGAGAAGGACAGAGAGCGGGAGAGAGAAAGGGAGAGGGCTGACATCCATAGGAAGGAGGATCTGTCCCAGGAGGACAGGGGCTATGGGAGAGCTCATGGTCGTGATGATGGTGGCAGAGGTGAAGGAAGAATGGAGAACAGGACGGAGAGAGCTGAGCGGAATGGACGAGGGAGAGGGCGTACCACTGAAATATCTGATAAATGTAAGAAAACATTCCATCCATCCTTTGTTTCCAATGTTTCATTCTACATATAATGTGGTCATTTCATGTCATGGAGTTTATTGAAATTCATATGTAAACCTTCCAAGTCCAAGAGATGTGGCAAAACTCTAAGAAAAATGTTGTAGCTGTAAAGGTGTAATTGATTACTATGACTGCACCCCAGTGAGGGGTATCAGATTCAGGTTTTGTTGAATTCAGATCTTTTTGACTGCTGGAGCCTCCATTGTTTGTCAGATTGTTCTGAAAGTGAACTCAACAATAACATTCTCCAGTGTTCATCATGGATGTGATTTGGCCTCTTTTGGTTTGAGTTTGAAAAAATGTATAAATCTTATACCCACTACCAGTCAAAACATTTTATATTTTAGATTGAAGTAGCTACGTACATTTAGCTTTGATGAAAGCAACATGAAGTGTCAGGTATGAAATGTTAACCCTTTCACACAGTCTGTGTCCACTACGCAGTTCTACAAAGGCAAAGTGTCAATAACAAGGTGACGTTAAAATGATATTAATCAGAAAATGAAGGCAATATGTCAATAAGTATTTTGACCTAATATAATCAAATAATTAGGAAAAAGGCGCCACATACAGTTGTGTTCAAAATAATAGCAGTCCAACCTGACTAACCAGATGAGTCACTGTTTTTGGTATAAATTATATTACTACATGGCAAATAATTTATCAGTAGGTGTAGTAGAGTCAAAGAAACCAATAGACCCAACATTCATGATATGCATGTTCCTGAGTCTGTGTAACTGAATAATAAAGTGAAAGGGGCATGTTCAAAATAATAGCAGTGTGGATTCAATCAGTGAAGTCATTCATTATGTGAAGAAACAGGTGTCATTCAGGTGGCTCTTATTTAAGGATGAAGCCAGCACATGCTGTACATGCAATTCTCTCTGAAAACCTGAAAAAGATGGGTCGTGCCAGACATTGTTCAGAAGAACAGCGTGCTTTAATTAA
>JAQQAE010006492.1:0-16637 GCA_029823295.1 Pseudamia nigra
CCGCATCACTGTATAAGCCGCAGGGTCGGCAATGTGTGAAAAAAGCCGCGGCCTATAGTGTGAATTTTACGGTAATTAAGAAAATTAGCAAAAGTGAAAAAAACAATGAAATTAGGAAAAAATAAACAGTCAAGAAAATAAATAAAATCAGCACAAATTAAATGGATTTCTTTTCCCCCAAATGAACAAAAATAAACCAATTAATCAATACAATGAAAATAAATATAACACAATAATCCCTCAAATGTACAAAAATGAAGAAAAGTTCATTTAAAAAAATCTATGCACCTGAAGTGCCGTGATTTACTGCTCATTTTAATAGTTTTAATTTAATTTACTTAAAAAAAAATTGTTTTAAGGTAAATAAATTCCTATTTAGAAGAAAATGAAACTGCAATAAAACCCAAAGACAAAATAAATAAAGCCAGATAATAATTATCTTTTTGTTTTGTGTTTAACTGAGATGTGAGATAAAACTAACTCTTATTGCTGTGTTGTTGAACTTGTGTCCAGGCCAACACTTATGAGAAGCACTGGCCCTTCTATCAAAAGCACGGGGGCCAGTCTTTCCCTGCGGACCACTTGAAAAAAGCTATTGCTGAGATTGAGGAAATGTGCAATATTCTGCGTCATGAAGGTGTCACTGTGAGGAGACCAGAACCCATCGATTGGTCCCTGCAGTACAAAACTCCGGACTTCATATCCTCAGGTAAGCACAACGCTGTAGGTGTCATCTGAACATTTTTAGATGACATATCTGGATCATCCTGTCATCCCATCATGGATGAATTCCCATAGCAGGTTTGAATATCAGGGACAATAAGATGTGCAAGAATGAACTTACATTGTCGAGAAGAGATGTGAAAAGACAAAAATAACACGAATATAAAAAACAAATCTGTTCTGTCTGATATAGTGCATTTTGTTCAATTACTTTAGTTTTATATCACAGTTTAAAAAAATGGCTGGAATCTGAATTTTTATTTAACACAACACAGATCAAATGACTTGCATTGGGATTTGAGGTTTATATAAAATCTGCAATGTAAAATTAAAAAAGTGATTAAATAGGAACTTGCTCAGTGCTGTCAGTTCTGAAAATTCCACACAAAAGAGATGGCAGGAAAAGCCAAGCAGTAACCTGTGTGACAGGTGTCAAAAACTGCAGTACTGTCAGTGTCCACTAGGGGGCTGGTTCCAAAAGTGGGTCAGTCCCATGCAAGTTTCATAAGAACTGGAAACCAGACGACCACAAAATTTAGCAGCTGATTCCCCCCAGTGGTCACAGTGGTCAGTCGCTGGTACATTTTAGAAAGAATTATGTCACCCACAGTGGACAAGAGGGACAGCACAGGGGATTCACTACTGCACAGTGGCTGTAATATGTCTAGTGCAGTGTTAGTTTTGAAAAGACATTTTAATTTAGTTTTAGTCTAAGTCTTTTGATTAAAATTAATCTTAGTTTTAGTCAAGATTTAGTCATCTTGATTTGTTTTAATTTTAGTCTAATAGTCAACGAAAATACTGTATTTTCCGGATTAAAAGTTGTGTTTTTTTGCATAGTCTGGCAAGGGGACCAACAAATACATCGGAGCGACTTGTATTTTAAAGAAATTCGACTATAGGGTGTTTGACACACTGACAGCCGCTAGAGGAGGCGAGCTGCGAGCTCTCCCTTCTGCGGCCGCGCGCCTCACGCGTGTTCCCCGAACAAACGCGACTTGTTCTGCAGAGCAACTAATGCACGTTTTTTTCTTCTTCATTATGCATATTTTGGCTCATGCGACTAACATACCGGAATGACATATCACCCAGAAAATACGGTAATAAGCAATTTTAGTCAACTAAGTCTATTACTGATTTATTTGACTAAAATTACTTATTATTTTGGATTAAAATGTATTTTTTTCTAATTTAAACTTGTATAACTAAAGGACATTACACCTGCTTTGTAGAACTTCACAGAACCTCTGTAATGTTCTACTGGGACGTCTTTGCTTTTTTTTTTCACTTGGTTCATTGTCTTCATCAGTAACTAATGCAACTTGTTTCAAAATTTCAAAAGCAGTAAATACTAAAGAAGTTGTCATCAAGGTGGATCAAATGTAGCACAAGATTTCATCACTTTTTCCTTGATAATAATTTCATGTACGGATAGTGTCACATGACACTAATCTAATAATATTGTAACATTTTTAACAAGTAAACATTATAAATTATACATAAATATCAACATTAATCACATGTTTGTATCATGACACTAAAATAACGTTACGTGCTCATATGTTGCCCTTCTAACATGACACTATTTTACTCAAGTCACCAATAATTCATTTCGTCACATTTTAAGGCGACAACAACGTTGGTGAAATGCAGTTTTTATACAGTTATATTTTATACAATAAAACAACATAAAGTCTAATTAAATTTTCCTTTGATAAAATTTCCAGGTGTCTATTCTGTAAATGTCTCTTCAGATTTGTTGTGTCTGTGTGCATGCTTTACACTTTGTCTTGTTTTCATCATTGTCAAACATGAAATGGCCACAAATCTCCCCTCGTTTTGGCTGCAGCCATGGACATTTTCTCTGTCTTTTTTATCATCGTCTCTTGTCTTCCCGAGAGCATGTTCAAAACAGCGGCGCCCTCCGCCTCACTGCTCAATAAACTCAGATTCTCAAGTAAGTTCATTTTTGGATCAAATAGGCAGATGAGCCCACGTGGCAGCATCCAGAGGCTCCTGGTTTGAGCTTCCAAATGACTCTTCAGAAACCTGTCGGTGACATCACAGAGAGTTGGCCCATCTTTTATATCAAATCTATGGGAAAAATAAGATGTTGCACATCATATGTGAGAATATTAGTTCAACAAAAATGCATTTATCCCACCTACTTGAATTCAAATGCTTACATTCAAAATTCTAATTTTTACATTTAAAAATTAATTTTCATTGCTGCAGGTGTGTTTATAATGTTATAATTTAAAATGTTAAATTTCATGTTTATTATTTAGAGTTTACAGAAGCCTTGTATCAGAATATGAGCATAAATTGCCTGATTTAGCCAATCAGAGGTCCTCCAGATTAAAGCAGGCACATGCAGCAGCGTTATGGAGGTCCCTGCAAAACAAGCATAAAATCAACACACTTTATTCTGTCAACATATTTAAAGAAGTTTTTAACAGACACATATTAGTGGTACAGATATAAATGTAAGAGTTCATTTATGGATCCTTTAAAACGGGTCGGGAACCGCGAGAGCCATGAAAGCCACATATTTTTAAAAGTATTTCCGTGAGAGCCGTGTAATATTTTTAACACTAAATACAACTGTGAATTGTGTGAATTTTTAAGTAAAACCAACAATTTAAGAGTATAATAAGTCTGAATTTATTCTTTTAATAACGTTGTGATATTGGAGCAAACTAATAATAAATAAAATACTTCTTACCATTAATGCGAATTCATCCGTTAAACGTGATCTTGATGCTTTTCAGATGTGAGAATGATTGCCCACATGGATATTTCGATGCAAATGTAACATGGCGTGTGTCGAAGTGTCGCTTCATATTTGACCGTTTCATCGATGAAATGTTATCATTGCAGATTAGACACAACACAAAACCTGCTCCGTCCACAAAGGCGAATTCCTCTGTCCATTCGTGCTGAAATGTACGATACTCCTCATCTTTTTTTCTTTTCACCATCTTCATCGTCAAAAGGATTTGCTCTGAATAAATTAGCTAGCTGACTATTCAATTGAAAGAAGGGAAAGTTACTTCTTGACCTCACGACAACTCGGGATAACCCTTTAACACCAAACGTGGTGGCACCGACACATTTGCGCGTCACGTACCCGGTGAGGTGAGTCCCGAGCAGGCTCTCACTTCTGGCGACAAGCACACGGCTGCCCGCGACCCGCTCCGGGGACAGTGGCAGGTGGGGAGTTTGACTGGGGCGGTACACATGTCAAAGGGTAACGCAGGTGTCCTAAGGCGAGCTCAGGGAGAACAGAAACCTCCCATGGAGCAGAAGGGCAAAGCTTGCTTGATCTAGATTTTCAGTATGAATACGGACCATGGAAGCGGGGCCTCGGCTGGAGGTTTCTGTCCTCCCTGAGCTCACCTTAGGACACCAGCATTGCCGTTTGACATGTGTACCGCCCCAGTCAAACTCCCCACCTGCCACTGTCCCCAGAGTGGGTCGCGGGCGGCTGGGCGCTGAACGCCAGAAACGAGAGCCCGCTCGGGGCTCGCCTCCCTGCCTCACCGGGTAAGTGACCCGCAAATGTGTTGGCACCGACACGTTTGGTGTTAAAGGGATTTATCCAATAAAAATAGAGTTTTGGTGTCGGACTCTCCCGTGTGGCCCGAAGGACAGCTGGGATTGGCTCCAGCCACCCGCAGCCCTGAACAGGTGTGGTAGAAAATGAATGGATTAAAATTATTCATTAGTTATTGAATTAAGAAATGTTAGCTAAGATTTATCTGCGAGCCAGATGCAGTCATCAAAAGAGCCACATCTGGTTCACGAGCCATAGGTCCCGACCCCTGCTTTAAAAGATATATCAATACAAAAATGATATTGAGACAACACAAAAGGTTTTTTTGTTACTTTTATACATCGAGTACATTGTAGAGGCAGTATTTTTACACTTATCGACAGTAAAAAAGTTGAACTGATACTACACATATCCGTATTCCATAAAGTACTACAGTAAACAATGTGAGTCCTCCTTTGTTCAATTATGATACAGATATTTGAATCTGAACCAATGTTTTCATTTTAAAATCACTCCCAATACGTGTGCACAAGGAGTCATACATGTGATAAAATCATCACGAAAATCGCAATGTATGCTGGTGTTTTTTGCAGGCATGTACGCGGCCATGCCCAGAGACATCCTCATCGTTGTGGGCAATGAAATTATCGAGGCTCCGATGGCCTGGAGGGCTCGCTTCTTCGAGTACCGAGCCTACAGACCTCTCATCAAGGAGTACTTCAGAAAAGGTGCTAAATGGACCACGGCTCCTAAACCCACCATGGCCGATGAGCTGTATGATCAGGTGAGAAGACAATGTGGGTGAAGTCTTCACTGACCATCAGACTGACGTTTTCTGAAGGGTTGTGGTTGATTGAACACAACCAGGATATTATAGTCGTGGAAAACTGACACTGGGTCCATAGCAGAAAAATAATCTTATTAAAAAACAGTAGTTCTAAAAACAACACAAATTAAGAAAATAGAAATGCAAGTATTAATGTTACATGATATTACTGCTCGGCTGTTGAGTTTTGCTGATTACCATGTGTTGTTGTTCAGGATTACCCTATTCGCACGGTGGAGGACAGACACAAGCTGGCTGCCCAGGGGAAGTTTGTGACCACCGAGCACGAGCCATGCTTCGATGCTGCTGACTTCATTCGAGCCGGGAGGGATATTTTTGTCCAAAGGAGCCAGGTATGAAGACAAATGAAATAGCATGAGAATACGGCATGTGTGCTGTGCAACACAGAGGGAGTTTTCCATAAAGTCACTCAAGTCTTGACCAAAGGTGTCATCACATTTTGTGTATCAGTTGATATGGATAGTTACTGTATCATATTAATTATCAGGATGGGAAGAAAGAGAAAAATGATATAAAAGACTACAAAATGAAAATGACATTGAGTGATTTGAAGTTTTTTAGGTAGAGTCAACAAGACAAAAAAAGACTTGGCACAATGAAATCAACATAAAAGACGCAGCGGGACAGAAGCAAATACAATGATTATTTGTGGTTTTACACTGTCTTCTTTTTCAACAGTCAGTGACAAGCTTTTCACAAACCACACAACATGTCATAAATGTAGAGGAATGTGTCCAAATTCACTATGATGGTCAAATCCTGCATCGGTGGTTTTCTAAATGCTGATGGTTTGTTTTCTCCAGGTGACAAATTTCATGGGAATTGAGTGGATGCGTCGTCACCTGGCCCCGGATTACAAGATCCACATCATCTCCTTCAAGGACCCCAACCCCATGCACATCGATGCCACATTTAACATCATCGGGCCTGGACTGGTGCTGTCGAACCCAGACCGCGCCTGCCACCAGGTCAGTGTAGAATAGCAGGAATGGGAATTATGTTCTTGTGGCCATTGTCTTACTATTGATTAGTCAGAATGTTCTATGTAAAACTAGAACAAACTAAAAATATGCACAACTAAATTAAACACAATCATAATTGTAAATCCTGTGTTATTACATAATCACAAATTAAAGGGCCAGAAAAGTACATGTCAAGAGGATTTAGGGCAATGTAATTGTTATTTTTTGTATATTTTGATTATGTTGCTAATTTGCTAATAAATTATTTTGTTCATTTCAATAATTTGGTTTATTTTGTTAATTTTTGTACATTTTTGGTATATTTTTTCACTGTGTTGATTATTTGTTCATTTTTGTTCATTGTATTGATTGTTTTGCTAGTATTGTGTTATTTTTGGTTAGCTTTTGTTTATTTTGGGGATAATATAACCAGTATCAAAAGCTATTTTGGTGTCACAGAAGCTAAATTTATGAAAAAATTTAAAACGAAATAACTTTCCCTGGTTCTAGTGGTTACATTTACAAGTACAAGGCTATATATTATAAATGTCTAAACTGATGGTAAATTATATATATGCACAATATTCATGTAAGATAGGGGAAAATGTACAAATATTTTGCCCATCTGTTTGTTAATGTATTAGACCAACTTGGGGAAAATGGTGGAAGTTGTACAGCAGCTGAGTCCTCTGAAAACTGCAACTTTTACACTATTCACAGAAGGTTGTTTAAGGCTCTTATCACAACACAAAGCAATAGGACAAGCTAAAATAGAATACAACAGAATTGAAAATGCATCAACAACATTAGACCCAGACCTGTTATAAATATGTCCAGTGTGGGGGGTTGTAGCACATTCTGTTGATGTCAACATGTATTAGTGACCTTTACAATGAGCCTGAAAGCAGAATGAAGCATGTGGACGTGTGGACATTGAATGTGTTCAAAATGCCTACAACTTGCTGTCTGCTACCTGCTGTTTTCAGCAGCAGTGTGAATGTTAATGTAGCTGCATGGTCACATGACCACAAGGCTTCTCGCCATGGATACCGTTTCCTGTCAGCTGTAGGCCGCTGTTTATGGAAGTTCATGTGTTTCAAAAACGGAAAACTCTGTCAAATCATTTTATCCTTTTATTCTATAAATTAAATCGTCCAAATTAAGTGCCAGTGTTTGTCTCACTTTAGCCCCAGTTTTTAATTAATATGTTTGAATGTCAAACTGTAAGAGCATGCTGTAAATAGTCATCTACTGTATATGAAAGTCTATCATGTCATCACAGTTCTATGTATCACACATTATGTAGACACTCGTCTCCTCCATAGTGCACAGCTGATTTCATCCACATTTCCTAAGTCCTTTCTATTTGTTGAACTCTGGTACCAAGTCCGACAGCAGGAGGTGATAATGCATTAATTACTCTGAACGTGGACCAACAGGGCCCTGATTGTGATACATTGTGGGATGCAGTATGTCAAGCAAGCAGCTCAGCAGCGTTCTGCAAAACTTCTCGGGATCGGTACACATCCTCATATTTTTTTTCACATAGTAGAGTATTTTTCAGATTTTTCAGTGGTATGCAGTGGGCCACTTCCAACAGGTTCACGTGAGAAAATGCTCTCAGAATGTGTGACAAGGCAAAAATGATGTTAAAGGTTTGTTTCCTACTAAGATGGCAGTGACTGTAACAATTTTTGATACTTTTTAATTTTTTTTTACCAGAGATCTCCAGTCCCTCTGACACTATACTGTGTGTCCATTTCAAAACCTCTGTACAGATGCCCTCTACTGCTCTCTTGTGGTCTAATACCAGAACTGCATGACTAATTTTTTATTTTAAATCTTGATCTCAGGTTGAAATGTTCAAGAAGGCTGGGTGGACCGTTGTGAAACCTCCCACTCCTTTGATTCCTGATGGTTGGTATTTAGCACAAATCTTCTTTGATACAAGCTAATTTGTTAGCACAGGAGAGAAATAAATGAGTCTCTCGCTTGTGTACAGACCACCCTCTCTGGATGTCATCCAAATGGCTGTCCATGAATGTTCTGATGTTGGATGAGAAACGCGTCATGGTTGATGCCAATGAATCCACCATTCACAAGATGTTTGAGAGCCTCGGTAAGTCAAAGCAATTCATCTTTTCCAAATGTTTATTGGCATTTTTTATAATATTGTAGCATAGGTATAGATTCCGGTGGTATTCATCCCCATCACTATTATTAACATGCATGTTTGTCTCTCAATAATAAAATTCAGTTCAGGGTTTGGTGAGACCATATCCTAATAGGTTGTACCATGCAACAACATTTGATCCAGATGCAGCAATATTCTGGACATTGTGATCTAAATTGCTCAAATTTATAGGTCTGATAGGAAATGAGCTATTGTAAGGTAACAGAAAAAGCTTGAGACATGTAACTAACATCATATTATAACTGAAACCCAATTGATTCAGTACAGTGCAGCAGATTTGATGTACCTTCAGTATTCAGAATCAGATTCAGAAGAAAGCCACCAATTTGGAATTAATATTTTCATGAATAACTATTGAATTCATAATGATACGTGTGTGATTCCAAATGCTAATGGCAGGTTTTCATGGTCAGAAAATCCAATAATGAGTCCATCCAAATGAATCCAAAATAAATTTCAGAATATTACTTTTGGCGCAATAACATTATGGGAAAAATGAGCGTTGATTCAAATGAAAATGGTAGATTTTCACTGTGAAGAGAAACTGACCAGAGGTCTGCACTCTGAGTGCTTGAGAGGTTTGATCTTTCTTGTAATCTTTTTGTCCCCTTCATAAAGTTATACAGATGAGAAACAAGTTAATATATTGACCAGAAAGAACAACACTTTGTCAAGACAGCGTTTGGTGCTCAAAGTTTCCAGCAGGATCCAGTGACACATGACTAAAATTTTCAAACAACACCTACACCGTTACCTGATGGCATTCATTTCAGTACGCAATTAATCTGCAAGTGGTTTCAAAAAACAATGTGTTAATGAATAATGAAATGTGTTTTTGCGGCAGGTATCAAGACTGTAAAGGTGAACATTCGCCATGCCAACTCCCTGGGTGGTGGCTTCCACTGCTGGACCACCGATGTCCGCCGCCGTGGTACCCTACAGTCCTACTTTCACTAGCCTTGCCAGAAATAGGCAGTTTTTATTGAGCTTTGAAGATTAAAGCCTTAGTCCAGATTTTAAATTTGCAGACTTCTAGGGTTTGTAACAGGGATGGGTGATAAATGTTCACATGAGGTAGAATTGGTAGTTACATTTTAAAAATATTTAATTTGCATCCTGAAGTTATGCACCAGAAATTGTTTAAAGACCTGCTGAAATTCACAACAAAGTTTTTTGCTAGCTAGAAGTTACAGTGGGGTGAAAATGTTTAGGCCCCCCTGATGAAAATGTCTATTAATATGAATAATGAATCCAGGGGAAGATGAAATGATCTCTAAAATGCATGAACTTAAAGATGAGACATTCCCATTACATGTAAAAAAAAATAATCTGGTTTTATTTTTATTGTTTACATTTTCACAATAACAGAAAAAGAAAAAAAGGCCACAACAAAAGTTTGGGCACCCTGCATAGTTAATTCCTCATAGACCCGCCTTTGGCCAGTATTACAGCTTGTAAACGCTTTTTGTTTCCCGTCAAGAGTCTTTCAATTCTAGTTTGGTTTTTGTTCATTCTTCCTATAAGTCTTCAGTTCTGTGAGATTTCTGGGTTGTCTTTCACAGCTGTTTTGAGGTCTGTGCACAGATTTTCAACGATGTTTAGGTTACGGGACTGTGAAGGCCATGGAAAAACCTTCAGCTTGCACCTCGAGGTCATTCATTTTGAGGCGTGTTTAGGATCATTATCCATATGTAGAACCCATCCTCTTTTTAGCTTCAGCTTTTTCACAGATGGTGTTACGTTTGCATCCAATATTTGTTGGAGTTTAATTGAATCCATTCTTCCATCTACCTGTGAAATGTTCCCTGTGTCACTGACTGCAGTACAACCCCAACGCATGATGGATCCACCCCCACGTTTAACAGTGAGACAGATGTTCTTTTCTTGAAACTCTGTGCTCTTTCTTCTTCAAATGTACCCTTGTTCATTCTGGCCAAAAAATTGTATTTTGTCTCGAAAATGCATCAGATGTTAATTTGCAAATTCAGACACTGAGTTTTGTGGTGAGGATGCAGGAAAGGTTTTCTTCTGATGACTCTTCCATGAAGACCATATTTGTACAGGTATCTTAACAGTTGAACAGTGGACCACAACTCCAGTGTCTCCAGATCTTCCTGGAGGACTCTGCAGTCAAACAGGGGTTCTGACTTGCTTTTCTATCAATCCTATGAAGAGTTCTCTCTGATATTTTTTGAGTCTTCCAGATCTTGCTTTGACCGCCACCGTTCCTGTTAAGTGTCATTTCTTAATTTCAAGGCGTATGGTTTTTCCTTCTGTCGACTGGACTGGAAATTTGGTTTGAAGACGTTTCGCTACCTATCCAGGAAGCTTCTTCAATTCTAAATAAACTCATGCAGGCAACCAGAATTTATACTCTGTGACTCAGGACTCCACCCTTTCATCCTAAGAGGTGGAGTTTCACCTAGGCCAGGGTCGTTATAGAATCGTTAGGGTCTTGGTCCCTGAACAATGCATGGGGGGAGGGTCATTGACAGTTTCACTCTGTGGATGGGGACAGAGACGGGGGGTGTGAGTGGCGCAAGAATTTTGCTGCAGTTTGGCTGGGTAGAGATTCCAGCACAGAGCAGTACATGGGTGAAAGATGGTGTCTTACACCTCCTGTTTATTCAGAGAGGGGAGGCCCCTAGTCACAAAAATGGCTTCTTTCACTCCACGTTCACATCACCGGTCTTCCCTGGCCAAGATCTGAACATTGTTGTCCTCAAAGGAGTGTTTCTTGTCTTTGAGATGCAGGTAGACTGCGGAGTCCTGTTCTGAGGCTGTGGCTCTCCTGTGTTGGGCCATTCGCCTGTGAAGCAGTTGTTTGGTTTCCCCAATAGATAGTTCTGAGCATTCTTCATCCAGGATAGGTAGCAAAACGTATTCAAACCAAATTTCCAGTCCAGTTGACAGAAGGAAAACCACACGCTACTGATCACAAATAAAGAATTGCACTGTTACGTGATTGTCATGCTTTTCTATTCGGTCTGAAATACACTTATGGGAGAAAAGTAAACCATACGAAGCAAACAGGTAACGTTTCAATGTAATGATGGCTCACAAATAACTAAAGTTAGCTAAAGTAAGTTATTTTCCTTTCCAGGTGAAGTCATGACAAAATCACTACTCTTGTACATGTCAGTACAGATGATACTGCTCACTGTAGTCACATCTAGACATTGTGCATTTCATTGTAACAGGTTCTTGTCTAGTGGGATTCAGTGCGTTTAGCCACAACTTACATTATGCCTCATAATTCTGTCAAATGAATTACACTAAAGCTAATGTGTCAAACTACTGGAGTATTTTTCAATAATTAAAAATGAAATCTATCATTTTATTTGTCACTTAATGTTGGAACCTTTACATATAAAATGTTTAAACAAGTGGATACATATCTGCAAAATGTACAAAACCTTTATTATCACATAGTCATGGGAAAGGTATGACAAACATTTGTAACTATTTGCACAAGTACTCCTGTACTTTTCCTCTGTTTTCCTTCTCTGGCTCTTTTCTTGTAACTTTTGTTTGATTAAAAGCCACATACAGAGCAGCAAGTACATCATTGCTTCCATGTCCTACATTCTGCTTGTGTTGAGCACAAATGCCGACAGGAGAGTTTCGGGATGCAACTCCACTTATGACTCCGCCAAAATGGATAGTACTCAGTTGTAATGGAAAAGGAATCAAACTGAGCCAAGTCGAGTAGGTACTAGTGGAAAAGGGCATAAGGCTGCTTTCACACCCGTTAGTCCGGTACAGTGGTTTGATTGGACCCACAAGTTGCTACAATGTTGCAATTCTCTACTAGTTCGGTCCACATTCATACCAGTGTTTTTGCTAACAAACCAACCACTATGGATGTTGTATATCCCTCCACTCATATGGCAGCTCTGTTTACAAAATACTGTATTTTGGGTGACGTGAGAGCTGATTGACACAGCATTTGTGGAGGGAAAAATCCAGCAGACGAAGATATTGGATTTATGCTTTATTTCGGAATAATGAATGGTACTATTTAACTTGTTTTTGTGGCAATTTATTATTATCATTTGTTTGTGCAAAAAGCACAAATACTGCTGTTGATCCAGCATGGAAATCGTATTCAGGTCGAAAACACTATGCGCTTTTTTTGGCATGGAGAAGACCTATCAAAAGACACTGATGTAGAGAAGTTTACTAGCTTTTTGAAATGTACGTCACAGCTCGCTACAGAAGCCTCTGTAGAAATGCTGTAGGTGTGAAAGCACCCTTAATTTAAAAAAAAAACATGAATTCTGCTGTATATGAGAAAATGCTAAAGAATGATTGGACGTCAAGTTCAGGTGCACTTGGGTGACGCAGCAGGACAATGATCTAAAACACAGCAGCACATCCAACTATGAATGGCCCAGTTGTAAATTCATGCCATTAAGTCATGCCATTCATCCTCCAAAATCCTCCAGTGTGACTGAATTAAGAAAATTCTGCAAAGAACAACGAAAAGGACTCGTTGCCAATTATCACAAATGCTTGATTGTTGATGTTGCTGCTAAAGGTGAGCTGTTAGGTTTAGGGGGCAAATACTTTTTCACACAGGGACAGGTAGCTTTGGCTAGCTTTTTTTCTTTAACAGATGAAATCAGCATGTTGTACTTGCTTGGCTCATCTTCTAATATCAAAATTTGTTTGATGATGTGAAACATGCAAGTGTGAAAAATATATAAACAAAAAAGAGTCAGGAAGGGGCAAATACTTTTCTATAGAACTGTATTTCAAGACCAACAAATGAACCAACAAAAAATATATGAATCAGATTGAGTAAATGAATTGAAATGGAACAAAAAATAATTACATAAAAAAGACACACTGCAAGTCACATTGTTGTGTGTGCCTCATCGTGGTGGTGATTATGGCCGTTATGTGCTGCTGTCCGTGGCTGTGCCTCCTGACATTAACTTCATTGTTTGGCGGATTAATCTGCCAGCAGGTCACAGCTCTGCCTTCCCTTTTGCTCCGGCTACATGGTGTTAACGATGGACAGCGCTGTCACCGTTTCTTTAGGCTGTGTTGTGTTGATGACATGAGTGAGCCATTAGAAAAATGGATGTTTTCATGACCCTGTGAGGAGGAGAGCGAGTGGGTTGAAAGTGCAGGCTTTCTGAAAGGCAGACGCCCTAATAGCCCCTATACACTGTCTGAACATGTGCATGTGATGCAACCACTGTGCACTCACACTCTCATAGATCCATCACCTTAACTACAGTATCTTTAGTCTCATATTTGTGACTGACTCATTAAAAAGTTCTTATCATGCGTGCAACCTGGTAAAATGGAATCCTCTTGAGATAAATAAGGCATCAAGAGCAGGGTGTACAGTAGATGCTTCCCTTTGCATGGATAACCATTCAGTTCTGAGTGTTTTGTTAGGATGTGTTTAAACGTTCACCCTGTTAAGAGCTCTGCTAAAACATGAGAAACACTTAGTCTTTGTAAGAAAGGATCTGGTGTTTACAAAATGGCTTTTATGGATGCTGTGTTTTTTTTCCCTTCCACTTTGAGTCAGGAGAGCTTTCAGAGGAGGGGAAAAAAGTCCAAGGAGCTGAGAGCCTGATTTCACAGTCAGTGCCACATCTCTGGGCTTGGATCCCTCACTGTGAGCTGAGGTTTGCCACGAGGCTGACCCATCATGCACTGGAGGAGGGGCGCTGGGCTAGAGAGTTTATTGAAGTCCACATGGGAAATGCCTGCGGGGATATTACCCCTCCTACTGCTCCATGGCTCTTTTGTACATGCTGCCTATCTCCTCTTCCCCTTGCGCTGTCCTGCACTGTATAGGCGTGGCTAGGGACCCCTCAGGGACCCATTTGCCTTCTATAAAGCCTATTGCTATGGAAATTGTGTGTAATTTCAGGGGCTGTTAACAGTCAGAGTGCAGGCATGCATATAGAGCGCGACTATCATCACACTGGAGCAGAAAAGCACCCAAGGCTGATTCTCATATTCGTGGCTCTTTTGCCAGTCTTTGCCCCCATGACATGACATGCATCACCTGATGCTGGCAGAATAAGGAATGAACCGACTGGGATTGCAGCAGCTGTGGAGGAGAGATGAGAGGTAGATGGACTGAAGAGGGAAACTGAAGAGGAGGTAGTAGTACTAAATGTGTGCGTGACGAAAGAGAAGCACAAGAGACTGGAATAGAATATGAGAAAGATGGAAGTGGTGAAAAAAGCAAAAAGCGATGGTGTAAGCGAATCCAGGGAGAGAGAGACCTGAATCAATATTTATACTGTGAAGCGAGACAATTCTGAAGCAGTAATTAAATTGGTGTGTCATATTTCATTCCATTACTGGGCCGAGCTTGCATGCAAATGATCCAAAAGGCCTCCCTTTCAAGTGGATTTCATTTCTTTTGTGACAGTGAATAGAATAGAGGCAGGCAGAGAAAAATAAAATACTACTTCAGTATTCATGAGCTTATTGTTAGGAACTTGGGGACCATTCAACTGCAGTTTTTGCAGGAAAGGGGAGGTGGGGGGGTGAAAGGGACAAATCCCTCTGTGAGGCAGTCGGCTCCGTTGTACACTGTTTAACACTCAAACTAGATGCAGGGGTGGGAAAGCAAATCAATCTTATTTGAATAATGATTGGTGAAATGAGGCAATGCTGTCGCTGATTGGAAACATGCTCTGATTCCCAACGTCGCCTCCTCTCCTACCTCCTCTGAAGTCAAAGAGAATGAATAAAACATAGCAAAGGTAAATGTTACACAGAAATGCAGATATTTTAGGTCAGAAGCAGACTCCTACCACCCTCACTGATGTATCTCCTGACATTTTAAGGAGCGTGACGATTTTTGATGCATGCTGTAGTGCTGTTCGTTAGCACTAGAAACTGGAAATTGGATGGATGGCTCTGGAAGGTGACTGCTGTCCTGTAAATCCTGCAGCCAGTGTTTACAGTAAGTATTAGTTTCGGGTACTGTCTCCCTATTACAGTGCTGTGCACTTCTGACAAATGGAATTTGTGGCGGAACAACAAAACACAGTAGTGCTCTCTGTAGCCAATTAAAAGTTTCCCTTCCACCTTTTTGCCTCTGAGTATTGTCTGTCCTTTCTTCAGTCTCATCTCTTCCACGCAACACCATGGTAAAAGAAAAAACACAGTATCCAAAGCACATCAGTAATTTTGTTAACAGACTAAAATTGCCTTGCGGCACCTTTCCTCCACTGTCCTATGTTGTCAATCTCCCTGGTGGGGGAGCAGTGACCCTGACCTGTCAGAGACAGTAAATAGCAATGGATGGCGAGCCTCTGGAGTGGTGCCACATCGAGAGCGTGGGCACCGCCAATGGCATCTGAACCTCTGCCCATGGGAAACACGACATTGGCGTCAATAGCAGTGGAAAGAACAACAGCTGCCTATGTTGTGTGTTGCTCTGCCAGTGCCCATAGGGAAAAAGGCTATCAAATATCATATGTACATCCCAAAAAGTCTACAATTATTTGTGATCACGGCTGCTCTGACATGCATCTTTTGACCCAGAATAGCAGATTCAAACATTTGAAACAAACACTACAAGTGGAATTGCTAGGGTATATAAATAAATTCACAGCAGCTTTTTTTAAAGATCTGGTATCTAACATTGAAATGTACATCTGTGAGCTTTACTATATGTGTCTATTAAAGACTTATATCGAGGGGGTGGGTAAAAAAATAAAAGTGTCTTTCTATTTGATTTTTATTGGTTGAACCGAGGTCAGATTTTGAGACCTCAAGACTATACGGTGAGTAAACCCAGCAGAACCACCGAGAGCAAGCCAAGGACGACAGGGGGAGGAAAAACTTCCTTTGACGGAAGAGAAAACCCTCCAGCGGAATCAGAGGAGGCAGCCATCTGCCTCGACGGATTGGGTTAGTGGACAGAGGAGAGACAAAAGAAAAGAGTAGATAGAACAACAAACAACACAGACACTGAACTGGTCCTCAGTCACCAAACACTCAGCAAGGACATCAGGAGACCTAGAGACCTAGAACAGAGGGAGGAAGCACAAAACTACAGGGAAGACGCAAGTTAGTATCACAATATAGATGACATGAGAATGAATGCAAAAAGTAAAAAAAGTGTAGGGGGGTTGAGAGGGACAGAGAAAGAGAGGTGGCTAGAGAGAGAGAGGGTGGGAGATGGAGAAAGAAAAGGGAGATGGAAAGAGAGAATGGAGAGGAAGAGGCAGAGAGTTTGAGAGAGAGAGAGGCAGGGGACGAGTTTAAGAAAGAGAGAGAGAGAGAGAAGCTAAGGGTGTACTCACACTGGCAGTTCGTTCCGCGCCTGGGCGCGTTTCACACCTTTAGCGCGGATCATTTTAGTAA
>JAQQAE010006493.1:0-16636 GCA_029823295.1 Pseudamia nigra
TATCTTTTTAAATGGGTGAACTTGCACATTTTTACATTTCCCAATACTTATTGTCCCCACTGTATATATATATATATGTATATATATATATATAGCTCAATAATAATTCAGGGGCGTTTACTTATGGTCGTCTACCCAGTGTTAATAATAATTGTCATTTTATACTCCAGCTCTAGTCACTGATGATTCTTGACTTTAAGATACACCTAGTGTCTGACAGCACTCACACAGGACAGAGTGCTACTGCATTTGCAAGCCTCTCCAAAAGTCCAGCTCAGCACCTCTGGACCTCAGCGGGTCGACCATTGATTTGATCTCGTCACGTATTCCTCCATTGACATAGATACACTGTGTCAGAGCTCCTCAACAGAATACATCAAAGTCAGTCTAAACAGGCTTATTGTCAGCAGACACTCAGAAGATTTTTCCTTTGGTGTTTATGGAGATTTTCAGCTCTTAATTCAATAGCTACACTGCTTGCCTTTCAATGGCGATTGCATTTCTCTCATCTCATTTGCATATTAAGAGTTGGTTCCCACTGGAAAGCTCAAGACAATCTATGTATGGCCGATGCTGGGCTGCTGCCAGTAGGACTCCGTCGATTCCATTAAAGGAGGGGCCAGATGTTTGTCATTACCTTTATTGATAACCACGCGGTCAATACTGTGATTTATTCTGCTGGGATAGGACTAAGCTTTAGTCACAAGTTTCACCAGGACCTGATCAATAGTACACAATGGGCAAGTATGTACAACATTGCCACATATGAACTAGGAGCATCAGCAGATCTGTAAATCTATCACAAAGTATTGTGGTGAGGTGTTCATGGAAACTCTGAAAATTGTTGCTTGTGTTTTTTTTCTACTTTAGAATCCACGTCTCATGAATGTGTCTGTAGAAATCTACAGAACTGAAACATGTCCTCATCCCTGATACATCCATGACTGTGGTGTGTTGCTGCAAGGTCATGTTACTTCCAGGAAGCAATCTCTGGCAATAATTCTGTCACTGGACAACTCTTTACTGCTCCTTCTCGTCCTCTTCTAGATGTTACACTGATTCAACGTTATTCATTCACTTTTCGTTTGTCTCGTTGCCATCATGCAGTTCGCACTGACGGCGTTTCAAAAGCAGGACCCCCAGGATAACTGCATGTTGAAAATGGCACATTTGCATCTTGTATAAGTAGAGAGAGAAATTACGAAGTCGGCACTGCCTTTAAAAAGGCAGTGCAGGCTGATCCTGTTCTATTCATTCTAAAGGGAGGCATTTAATTTAGTTTATTATGTTTGTTTGGCAGGGACGGTGTGTAAAAAAGAAAAACACTTGTCTCTTCAGGATACTACGCTTTGGACCAAATTATAGCTATTATGCAAATTTACATGTGTAGTCCCCGACACAAAACATTTAAAACACATAGAAAAATTACTAAGATACACAGTTACTAAGGTTAGAATACGTATGTGTGCATACTTGTAAAGTGCAACAGTGTATATAGTTAAGAATACAGAAGGAACGTTAAACACATTAATTCATATTACATGAATGTGATTTGCACAGTTTGAAGTAAATATTGGCTCCATTTTTACAACCATGTCTTCTGAACATGCTAACATTAAAATTACATTTTGCAGACATGACTTAGGAGAAATCTGACTTTATTTGCAGCCTGTCTTTGACTTAACATTGACATCTTGTGAGACCTTTCTTCAAAAATCTCATCTAGAGGCTGATTATGCAAAAACTTATTAGTGTAATGTAACATTATTTACACCTTATTCACCTGCTTCCATTCAGGTTTTCAACTACTCAGACTCCGCCTCCTTAGGAGAAAGGAAGTATGAACCATTTCATATAATTAGCGAAGCCTGTGCTGGGCCATCTTCTTAAATGGAGGATCTTTGGTGTATGACAAACCTGCAGTACTTGGTTATTTGTGACATCTTCTTATGCTGGTATCGACCCTTTTTGAGTCCAAGTCTTACCTCCCAACATTCTATGCAAAGACACTGTCACTGGATCCACTGCCAAAAGATGTTGTTGAAACACAAATGAGTGAGAATGTTTTTTTCCCAGACTCCAGAGTCAAAAAACCTTTTAATACCAGCACCACAACAGCTCAGTTAGTGTGTTATGATTGTTATGTTTCAAGTGCAACATGTTACAACTCATTTCTTATTTCTTTCTCTGTTGATGGATTTTTTGTTCAAGATGGCACACGCATATTCCAAGATAAAATTCCTAGGATTCTTGAGTCTCATATAGTGACAGAGTAGGTTCAGGAGCATGAAAAATAATTTTTACGCATGGACTGGCCTTTATAAAGTCCAGACCTTAACCACATTGAGGATCTTTGGGATATGTTGAAGATGACTTTAGTCAGTGCTCTGACTCTCCATCAATACATGATCATGGTGAAATATTAATGCAACTGTGAATAGAAATGAGGCAAGGGACTATGTCAAATGTGTTCCATAATCAAAGCTAAAGCATCTCCAACTAAATTTTGATCAATTTTGAACCATTTTCTATTACTTAACTACTCGAAAGTTGTGACTGATTCCTCATCTTAGCTGGTCTCCAAGAATAAGATAAGATGGACTAAAATGAGGTTGAAAAACTTAACCAGTATCAAGACAGAGACTGATCTAGAGCGTGGCACTCTGAAGTACTGCTTTCTGCTCTTCTATCCATCCATCTTGTCTGTTTACTATCATTTGGTTGCAGCTGTTGTATCAGTTCAGTTTTCTATTCCATATCAGTTTTCTATACTGATCCAAAAAGGCATTTTCTCTCCAGTCAGCTGGTTAATTCAGTAAAATGCTGACCAGTACCATGTATTCCCTTTTGGTTAATGAGCGCAGTAGGAGTTATACTGTCCTCTGTTGATTGTCTAATTTTAGAAAATTTTAGATCAACATCTTTTGTCGTGTTGCACAGAAAAAAAAATAGATTTGAGACATTGTCAGAATTTTTTAAAATAATCATGTTCTCTGTTTGGTCAGGACCCAAATGGGTTGTTAACTTCATTATTTTATCATTTTCTAGATGACCACTTTCTTCCACTTTGTTTATTATTCTCTTCACTTTATGAATATTTTGTTAATTTTCTCTATAATTTGGATATTTTCTTGATAACTTATGTCCATTTTGTGAATAGTGTATTCAATTTGTTTGTTTTGTGGGTATGTTGTCCATTTACCTTATCATTTAAGTGTTTTATTTTTGTTCAGTTTCTGGTTTATTACGTAAATTTATTTTCTTCTTTCAAGTATATTATATGTTTTGTGGATATTTAGATAAAATATTATTTTTTTTTGCTTATTTTCTTTATGTTTTTTAAAATTATTCTGCATTTTTGGGATTATTTTGTCTATTTTTCTTCACTTATGAATATTTTGTTCCTGTTTCATTATTAGTTTGTTAATTTATTGCCCATTTTTCATTACTTTGTTCATTTGTAGTTATTGTGTTTATTTTTCTTTATTATTTTGTTCATTTTGTGGATATTTTTTTCATTTTCTTTATTATTTTATTGTTTCCTGTTCGCTTTTATCATTTTACTCATTTTGTTTGTTTAAATATTTGTTCTATTCTTTTTTATATCATTTGCGCATCTTCTGAATTAATTTCTTCATCCTCTGCTCTTTCTTGATTATTGTCCTCATTGTGTTGACTTAGTGCTGGCATGCATCTTTATTCAGGGCATTAAACCAAAATAAAATAAGTTCAGTGCTCATTCATGTACGTCTTATTATCCTTTACATTAAAATAGTAGAAATGTAAAAACAATTCTTCACTCTTTTTATGCATTGAATTGAGCAGAACCAAACCTCAGAGGGCCACATAAAGAAGACAGTGCAGTTGTAGTTTTGTGTGTTGTTCATGGTGTACAGCGTTGTTTGTCCACTGCGGTGTGTCCACAGCTGGACATTCCTCCGGTGGCTGTGGTCTATAGGAGGAGGCCACTGACAGCAGCCTCTGAATAGACGCTGAGTCGCTGCACTAGACCAAAATGTAATTACCTCTCCCTCACAATGTCACACTGCAGACCTGAGCCTGACAGCAGCCTCCAAACAGAACGTGCTGGAATTGCATTAACCTCCAGCTAGGAGCGGTGGTGTGGTGTGTGTTGTTGTGAACCACATCTTTTCCAAGCCTGCAGTTCACAGAATCTGTCCTCAACTCACTCTGTCACGCTGTTTTGCTGCTAGAAGTGTTTTTTTAATTATTAATTCCTTGGTCAAGCAGCACTGTTTTGAGGCATTTTGTGACTTTTGGCCCAAGGCACCGATCTTTGAAATGGATTCAGACTGAGTGCCAAGGGTGGAGGTTTGGTTTCAGTACCCGCACACTGGGGAGGGAGGGTGGAGGGGCATTTTACTTGGGCATTTCTGAATCATCTTTGAAATTTTGTGCATTGAACACTTCATTTTCTGTTTTCTGATGATCTGTTAATGCATCAGTTGTGTCTTTTCCGCCTGAGGCTACAAAAAGGAACAAGAAAATTACCAAAATGACCAAGAAAAAGAAAAAAAAAGCAACAGAGTGAGCAAAATGATATACAAAATGAACAACATTTAACAAAACAATCTAAAAATTAACAAAATAAGCAATGAAATAGCAGAGATGAACAAAACTATACACCAAACATTACAAAATTAACAAAATAATCTAAAAATGAACAAAAATTAAGAAAAGAATAAAAAAAACAAAATAAGCAACAAAATGTGCAAAAGGGAGCAAAATTATATACAAAACAACTAAAAATGAACAAAACAATCTAAAAAAAAATGAGCAACAGTGGACAAGAAAATCAAGTGAAGATGAAACAAAATCAACAGAATAATCAACAAAATGAGCAAAGTAGGAAAATTGTGCCTAAGAACAAACAAAAAGGAACACAATAATCAACAAAATGGTCAAAATAAGCAACAATTGAGCAAAAGTAACAAAATCATGCACAGAACAAACAAAAATGAACAAAATAATCTAAAAGTTAACATAAGCCACAAGACGAGAAAAAGTGATCAAAATTCCACACAAAACAAACCAAATTAACAAAATGATTTAAAAATTAACAAAAATGAACAAGAAGATGAACAAATAAACAAGAAAATGAGCAAAAGGGAGCTAAATTATGTGCAAAACTAAGAAAAAACAAAAGAACAAATGAAAAGTCACATATAATGTAAGTTTGTTAACTACTGGAAAAATAAATTCACATTTTGCAGATATGAAGGTGTGAATCCACTGAAACTGCTCCTCTATCAGATTCATTCAGTCTTCCTGCAGAGCCTCATGGACTCGTCGCTGAAATGATCCAGTCTCCTCCGTGGCTCCGAAGTGATTAGAGTGAGCGACAGTAATTTGCTGCTCTCCGTATAAACCTTTGTCATAGTCTTTAACATGGAGCAGATTATGTAGTCACTTATTGAGATTGATTCATATTTTCATGATGTGATTTATTTGTGTGGGAGTGGACAGTGGACGCTCAATGATTGGGCTAATGTAATGTAATGGGGACTTTAATGAGCCATTAATCTGCCAGATCCAAGGGTAAAGGGACAACACATCACCGAGCCACAAAGAGGCATGAAATCAAGACGTACTGTATGTATGCGGCACTTGAGCACACATTTTACTTAAGTTTAAAATGATAATTACTCACATTTCACACATATTGAGAACTCAGCTGAAACCTGTAGGATGGTGGTTTTTTGGCACAAGGCTCCAAAAGGAAAGTCTTTTTGCGATTGCCAAATTATTCCTTTTTAGCAGTTTTATGTTTTTTATGGAACTTAACTCGGGTTTTGATCTATGGCAACAAATAATGAAGACAATTTACAGAAGAAAATTGAGTAAAACCAAGAAGGGAATGAAAGAAATACAAAATGAAGGGAAATGGATAAAATGATTTAAAAAGAAATGAAGAAAATGATCAAAATTATGGAGAACAAGATCAAAACAGTAAAGAAAATGGACAAAAAATACCATGAAGAAAAAAAAATTCAAGAAGAATAAAAATTAACAAAACAATGAAAATTGTTTATTAATTAATGAACAAAGCAATTAATATATGGAGCAAAATATCCACAAAATGAACCAAGGACAACAACAAAGAAAAATAAACAAAACTGACAAAAAATGACAAAAATAATTCAAAAGAATTTCAAGAATAAAAAAATTAAACAAGAATAAACAAGGATATTGACATAATTTAAAACAAAGTGCAATATGATTAAGACAATAAACAAAGTATTAATAAAACTGAACAAAAATGAATAAAAATAATGCTCAACACTAGCAAAAATATTAAAGAAAGAGAGGAAAATAGTCCACAAAATAAATAAAATATTCAGGAAAATGAACAGAATTGGATAAAACAATCGATGAACATAAAGAAATATAGTCACAAAATGAAGAAAACAATCAAAACAATGAACAACAATAAACAAAAGGGAACAAAAATATAAAAATAACAAAATGAAGGTAAAAGAAATAAAATAACAAAAATCAATAAAATAATTTACAACATAAACAAAAGAAGAAATAAAAAAAATAAGCTAAATAATCAGGGAAACCAACAAAAAAAACTGGACAAAAAATTACCAAAATGATTAACAAAACCAATAGACAAAGATTTAACGAAAATTAAACAAGATGAAAAGAAGGAAATGCAGAAGTCAGGGCTCAGGTTTAAAGTTGTAATAAATAAATGAATACAAATAAACAAACTGACCATCCAATAAAAGGCTGCATGATCCACTGTGGGTCCTGACCCTCAGCTTGGGAAAAATGGTTACAAGCAATGTAAACCTCCTTCAAACATCTGTATCATTCTGAGTTTTTTTCTACACATATTCCATCAGTAGCAGATATATTCATAGCATGTGGACAAGGGCAGAATGAGGCGTGAAAAGGGGATACCAGGTGCTCTGAGATCGGAAATTGAAAATGGAGATAACAGTGAGGAGCATGGCAGTGATACACAATTATCTATGGGAGGCTTTGGGTATTATGAATGACCCTGTGAGAGCAGAGTGGGAGGTGGGGGCCAGCGAGCTGTCGGGGCTTCCTGGCTGTATAATTGAAAATCATTCAGACAGCTGTACAGTTTAACCTTGGAGGACCATGGTCTTAGTCACTAATTGATGGGTTGGCATGCACCAGCAACTGAAAAGCGAAGAGTATGTGGGCGAAGCTCTGTGTAAATACAGTTTGTCCTCAAAGCGTCTTTTCTAGTCCACAAAAATGTCTTCTGTCATTGTAGAAAGTAGTTCTATTCCTATTATTCTAACCTTGCCTCTTCTTTTCTAAATCTGTCAGTGATTAATTTAGTGAAAACTCACACACTCCCAATGATGCAACCAGTTTTCATCTTTCACTTTAGAATTTGTTTGGCTTGCAAGCATACATTGTAGTTTTGTTTACTTCTGTAGCAGGTTTAATCAGCTCCAGAGTGTGATAAGTTGGCTGTGTGACGGCTTGCTGAAGTCATAATAAAAAGCGTGTTCGTCTGACTACGCATACTGTACATGGAGCTATAGGCAGACAGTAAAAGATAAGAGAGAAGAAATGCTGTGGGCACTTGTTTTTCAGTTTATGCATCACAGGGTGATGGTGACTTCAAAAAAGGAGACGAGGGCAGCAGACATCACCTGACCCACAGATGCTGAGATGCCTCCCAATTGTTGCAATATTCTAAAATACATACTGTACATCACAAAATACAAATATCAAACAGGATTACAATCATATAAATGCTTTGCCTTATTTTATACGATTGTTGGAAATTAAACCATAAGTGTACTTTATTATGAAGCGTGAATGTGGAGAATGGGAGTGTCTGATGATGAGTGGAGTGGAAAATGTAAATATAATTTAACCATTTCTGCTTTGCAGCATATCCTTTCTAGAGACTGTGTGATCTGAGTATGGACATAGTGTGTTTTTAGTTTTAGTTTGAAGATACTTCTATAAATATCAACAGACCTTGAAAAGATACAAATGATGTGCAGAATGGAGAGAAGAAGTTAGAGTAGGCAGGTTGCTCTGTTTTGCTGACAGGATCTGGAGACAGGAGTGGCTGGAAGGAGAGAAGGCGGCGAACTGGACTCGGATGCATGGACCAATGAGAAGTTGACATCTACCTTCATCCATAGCACATCCAATGTTAGACTATAAAAATGCTGGGTCAGGGGAAGGCACATAGTCAGACTTCATGAACTGACATGATTTTGTTGATTGACAGGGAAGTGATTTGACCCAGGCCTATAACTTGCTGATTCTGCTGAATAAATCAACCAATTGGGATTGGAAACTTAATCTCGGGGCTTCCATCATTAACCAACACTGAGGAAAACTGAGGTAGAGAAATTAAGTGTGGAGTCAGATAAATTAGACCAATTCTCTGTCAACATCCACACAGCCAATCTTTTCTGGTGTACCACTCCATTTGAAAAGAATGTGTAATGTTCTTTCCCGTGGCCTGAAGCAATCCTTTCAGCTCCAGCCTTAATCTTACAGTAGTTAACGCCTCTTGTTTTGATTGAAAGTCTCAGATTTGCAAATTTTCTCAGCTTGGAAATGTAATCTTCCATTTTTGATAAGGCGGGATTGTAAAGGAAATATAAAAAAGAAGTAAAGAACAAAGAAGATTGTAGGTAGCACAACAATCTGTGGGCTACCTACACTACAATAGGTGTGTTTATGTACCTATTAAGCTTACGGTCAAAAACAATGTTCTAAGGTCTAAGACACACTATTTGTACTATAATGTATTTTCACTGACCTTGCTTTTGTATGTGCTGGACACCATAGGAACATGCCTCATTATGCATGAGAGTATTTATGTTAATGACTGTTGCCTTCTTAAGCCCTCATTGTGAAAAATGTATGCACAAACTGCAGCTTTGTGTTCATTGAAAGGCCAGGTGTAGGTCCACATACTGTAAGTTCTGAGAACTTCAACCTACTCCTTTTGAGTGAACTGTACATATTCTTTTTTCTGGTTTTTTTTTAAATCACTTAACTGTGTTTATGCTCCTCAAAAAAATGTTATTCCCAGTCTACTCCTGCTGAGCTGCAGAGACTCAGTGGCTTAGAGCATATTGTGGAGAGATCATGTTTCAGTGATGTCACATACTGTATGTACTTACTGTCTTTATAATTCCACAGTGTTATATCACAATAGTTTTACCACTACTTTATTGATTTGTAAAATTTGCAAAATGACAAATGTCATGGCATAATTGATTTGGGATCAAAAATTATCTACTGCTCATTATTGAATGCATTTGAATGCATTTTATTTTTTTTTACCAAAGCATCCCATGGGGCATTGATTGACATGTCTGTGTGACAGCTCCATTTGCCTGTGGAGTCAAACCTTCTTAGTGTCTGTTTATTCAGTAAAACATTTTTTTGCACAGAAAGCTCAAGCTTATACTAACAACACCATAAGAGGACTGCTAGAAAATGCTTGAAGTTTTACTAAGTCAGTAAGTTAATGTTAAGCACCCTGACACCTTGTACACCTGCAGCTTCAAGCTTTTTGTCCAAATACCACCACTTCTGGTATTTGGCTTCAAAACAGTGAGCAGCAAAACAGTTCAGAAACCAAGAGGTGAAGTGTCTGTCCACTGATATGTAACATGCAGTCCATGAGCTCAAGCCATAATATGAGTTTGTTTAATTATCACCTTGTTTTGGTCTCCAGTTTCATAATTAAAGCAACCGTAAGAACCCTAATCACTTTTCATGAATGTCAATACAAATCAGTTTAAATGACAGCAAATGGAAATCACAGTGAGGAATACATGTATGTGTGTGAGTCATAAATGTATTTTTTCCGCATTTTCCATTGTAAACATAGAAATTACTTTGCATATCATCTAAATCAAACGCAAATACTAAATACAAATATCACTGTATTCACTCAGGGCAAATTTTACCTGGTGGCTAGGTTACGGTTGTTTTTTTACATGCATACATTTTTACTATATTTAACAATATGAGGTATAAAAGTGCTGTGTATTGCTTCCTGCCCAGTGTTTATCCCCATACTTGGCAAATTACCTCTGTTATTTTTTTTAATATAGCACATTATTGCTCTTGTTTGGAGTGATACTGTACAAGGCAGAGATGCTTGTGAATATGGTTGTTGAGCTACAGGAAGTAATAGATCTCTCTGGCCAGTCAGAGCAGATTCCTGTCTCCTTCCTCCATGCAGAAGGCCAGAGTAGTGGTTGTCTCTTCCCTCATGGAATCAGATGCATAATTGATGGATGGCTGATTGGGAACTCAATTACACAGAGATTACTGGGGCAGCAGACACTGGGACACCGCTGTCCTGTCAGAACGATTAAATTAAAGCACAGGAGAGGAGGGAAAGTGTCCTTCAGCGATGCCTCTTCTGTCTCTGCAGACCTCCTGGGGATGCTGAACAGCCACAGCCTAGTTCACCCTCTGACAGATGACCTTCCCAACAACTGGGGCTGGAGTTGGGCAGCCGGCTGGGCAGAGAGCACTGCTTAAAGCAGTGGGAAGGGACTTATGGCTAACCAGAGTCTGGACACTGTGCTGTGGCTTCACATAATGTGTTTGTGTGCAAATACATGTTTTGCGTAATCCACAGTGTAATTTGATGTGTCAAATGACAGCTGCTCTTCCTTTAGCACAGACGCAGATGCAGTGATGATAAAAATGCAATACGGGAATGTATGTGCATAAATATTGGAATTCCACCAAATCTCATTCATATAACATGGCCCACCTGAATGAGAATCGTGCCTTGCAGGGTCGGATGCTATTACAAGTTTAATGTGAAATCTGGATCGAAGGAGATGAGAGAAGGGGGCCTTGGCATCTGAAATGGAAGCATTCATCTTCCTTTTCTGTTGGTCAGCAAATGTGCTCATAGCGAAAGAAAAAAGCAAGGTGAGAAAAGCTGATCTGGAAGAAGAGAAATCATTTTATACCAGACCACACAGTGAAGCTTATTTCACCCTCTGGTACAACCTGGGCTTCTGTTTATTGCATACATCAAATCAGATTGAAGACCAATCTCATGTTTCCGTGACTTCACATTCTGCTACCAGAGCTTTGCCTTTGAGAAAACATATGTTTATCATAATCAGTAATTTCCAGATGCAGTTTTCATCCTGTATAATTTGTAAAGAAAGCACATGGGTGATCATGGACAAGGTTTTCCATTCCTTACGTGTCTTCATCTATTGTTGCTGTGTCAGTGTGTCAGTAAAGAGAGCAACTCCTGAAAGAGACTATTGTTCAGGTCCACGTTGTCAACGGCAACGGGGCTATGGCTGGGATTAGGTGGACAACAGGCAGCTTTCACCAGGATCCTGCTTTGTCCAGGTCTTCTCCTACAGGCTGGACATTTTAGAAAAGACACCCTAGTGAGTAGTGCCGCGCTCTATTGCCCCTGTTTCGATGAACATTGGACACAAGTTCGACCCTGCTGAAAAGGTTTAATAAGGAGTGGAGAATAGCCATTAGCTCCCCACCAATCTCTGTTGATGGAGGAGAAAATAGAAGCACCAATAGACCAACACAAACCATTGGAGTCTGTGACAATCATCAAGGAGAAACTAATTCCCTTTCTTGAGCTCAAGCCTGACATGTCCTCCAATTCTAAGCCAAGAGTAAGCTTATATCAGTCACATACTCTCTGTGGTGAAAAATGTAGAGATTGAAATTTAAAGTCCACATAAAACAATAATAAACATGTTGTGAGTTAATAACACCTACTCACAACAGAAAATATTTAAATTAATAATTAGGTTTCAAAGTGTTGCTGAAGGTAATCAAATAATACCCAGTCAGAAAGTTTGAGTCCATCTCTGATGCCCGGTATACTGTAAGTGACCCACAGTTTGAAACTGAAACCAATACGGTGGGATCTTACAGTGTAAAATGGTGGACATAGAAAAAATACTGTCGATAAGAAACCTGGCTCAAACTGACTAACACTGAATTTCTCTGTAGAAATATTCAGTTACAATAGTTTTTTCAGAAATCATTCTGGCCTAATTTCTTTCATTTGGACTCTTTAGAAATGTACTGGTGATCCTTTTGGAAATTATTGCTTTGTTAATCAGATTCTGGGGCGAATAGAGGACTTTGATGTCTGTTCTGTTGGCCGTTGATTGACAGGAGTGATTGACAGCTGGCTGGCCTGCTGAGTCAGACATTCAGAGCTTCAGTTTATTGAATAAAATGTTACAGTAACAACCTATTAAATTATTTAGTTCTGCAAGTGTTTTGTGAAGTTTTTCCATGAATGAATTACAGAACCAGATTCTGAACCCCAATATGGCATCTCATTGGTGCCTAAGCTGAAAAAGTTTCCAACTTCCCTGAAATTAAACGTAACAAACAGTTTAAACCACTAAATTGCACATGCTACTAATACTGATAAGGACAAATCTCCCTCATCCCCCTTGAAATATGCACCTATGGTTAGGGAAAAGGTCACGTCTAAAAGTTTGAATACTCAAAAACACAATGTGATGATTTGCAAAACATTAAAACAAGAGCTGTCAAAATTAAAGCGTTAATCCGGATTAACTCATTTGCATAATTAATTAGATTAATTTTTTAACACAATTAACGCGTTAACGTGATTAATGCGGTTAACGCACAATAATTCATACATCAAGGAAAAGGTGATGAAATCTTATCTTACATTTGACCCACCTCACTGACAACTTCTTTAGTATTTACTGCTTCAAAGTCAAAAGTATAAATATGTACACATTTTGAAACAAATTACATTACAGTAGTTACTGATGAAGGCAGTGAACCAAGTGTAAAAAAGAAAAAACATATCAGCAGAGCATTACAGAGGTTCTGTTAAGTTCTACAAAACAGGAGTAATTTCCTTTAGTTACAGAAGTTTGAATTAGAAAAGAATATACATTTTAATGTAAAATAAAATTTTTTAGAGGAGTGTCTATATCACCTTCTATCATCAGTGTTTTTGCTCCCACAAAATGAAAAACAACGAATGGATATTAATTGTAATTAATCAAAATTAATCAAGTGACCCTGTGATTAATTTAGATTAATAATGAATGAGTATTAATCATGATTAATTGAAATTAATCCACAGTGACCCTATGATTAATCAGATTCAAAATTTTAATTGTTTGACAACCCTAATTAAAACCCTATGTGTGATTGAAAATAGCACAAAGACAATGTATGAAATGTTAAAACAGAGAAATGTGTTTTTTGAAAATTATATGGTCATTTGATTTAACATGTTTCAAAATAGTTGACTCATGATCATGTTTACCATTCTGTGGCCAGACCTCTTTTTTTTTTTTTTTTTACCACCACTCTATAATAAATTGTGAACTGAGGAGACCGATTATTGGTAGTAGTACAGTTTCAACAGCTTAGGTCTCCTTTGTCATATTTCACATTACATCATGTGCCAAGCATTTTCAGTAACAAGTAAGGACTGCATCAAGCCAGTTTAGCACCTTACTGTTTTATTACAGAGCCATGCTGTTGGAATATATGTAGAAGGTGTTTTGGCATTGTTTTAAGTCTGCTGTACACTACGATTTTAGAAATGTGTGAAAATGAACTGTGCAACATTTCGGCTGTGAATGCAGCTTACACTGTGAGTGTTAACATCCACATTCAATTGTGCCCTCGTACACAGTACAAATGTGATCAGACATCCTAAAGCTTCTTTTTCAATCAATTCTTCTTCAATCAATTCTTCTTTTTCAAAAAATATTGTTTTTCCCATATCTGTAGGTTCCACTTTACTTTTTCCTGTTGGATTTCTCTGTTGCCTTTGGAGCAGCACCTAGCGCAACTCCTCTCATATACACAGGTAGATGCACACACACTGGGGCTCTAATATTACTACATGCCTGTCCGTCTGCATGGAAATGTTAAACTTTTAGCCAAGTCTAACTTATTGGCTCCAGTATATGATATTTCTGTGATGTCTATTGCTATCTTTTTGATTCCACTCGCTGTTTCCTGCTGCTGCACTGTTGCTGCACAAGTGCAGCGAGGAGAAAAGTAGAGAAAACACACAGTAATGGAAATCATACATGTTTGAAACCCATCTGATGCACAATCTGAGACTCCAATCTTTCGGGACGGTCATAAAACAGCAGGGGTGCGAGGTACAATCTCTGGCCGAAATGGCATGCAAACGCTGGGCCTGATGAACCCCTACTTCTCAGGCATGCTCTTTTTATACCAAGTCATGTTACTAGTTGCTAGTCAAGTTTTTTTTTTTTTTTATATATATAATTTTATGACTTTCATAACTTTCTAGTCAGTTCTTACCACTGATTGATGATTAAATGTCATACTAAGTATGAGGTATTGGTGGTTTGCAAATCATCATATATCACATTCCATTTCTGTTTACACTTTACACAGTGTGTCAACTTTTTTGGAAAAGTGTCTGTACTTGGCTGAGTCATTTTACATTTTCAACAACTTGTATCTCTGCCTTGTTTAATGTGTTTCACATCAAATCCTTAAATCCTTTACCTTTACATAAGACTTGGGGTAAAATGTAAATTTACACACGCTGTCTTATTGGTCTGGAGGTTTTTGTGTAGTTTATGAATATCTGAGCTTTTCTTTTTCCTGTTTTTGCTCATTTTTCCACCTTGCTGTGTGTGGTCTGCTCCTCTCCTCTCTATTACTATATTTTTTTATGAAATGTAAACACTCATAAATATGTAACATGTACACACACATGCATACAACTCAAAATGACCATAGTCTTATTTACTGTATGAGCCAACTCATATTTCAGCAGTAAATGTTCTCAAATCCCACATCACTAGATGCACCTCTCTCCTCCTTTGCTTTCAGATAACACATATGGATTTTTCTCATGCCCACCTATATAAATTGTCTTTTCTGAATTAAGTAAGATTTTGGTCAATGTACCAGGAGTCTTTTCTGCCACAAACAACATCAATAGCTGTTTGTTCAAGACGATGGCGATTGAGTCATAATTGAATTGTTTTTTATTTACACATACCTGTTCTGCACTGACAAAGAAACAGGCATTTGATTCATATCACATACATTTATAATCCACTGATAAATGTATTCAGTTTAAAATGAGTTTTCTGTAGGAGCCATTTACATGAGAATACCACAGTGGTGTAGAAAAAGAGAGGTGGTCAAAAAGGCTGTAATTATTGATATTTTTGAGTATTGATTTATGTCCTGATTAGTTTTATTGGGATTAACTGCAGCCCAAAAAACATCATCAACAGCAGCAGCAACAACGACAAAAATGGTAATATAATTCAAAATGCGCAAATTCATACATTTTAACATCAAACACCGTAAAAATGACAGGTCAGCTGATTGATCTGTTGACCATTTCTGACAATACGTGCTAAAGCAAGTTTAATGTGTACAATCACCGCATCTTCTACCCCAGCTTGTAACTGTACCGCTCTTCTTTTCAAGCAGCTGAGTTGGCTGAAGGGAAATACTGCAGCCTGTATGTTGTTGAACATCATCCTCTGAGAGAAAATCTACTGAAAGATACTGTTTTGGAAATTATGAATGCATTCATAACCTATTCACAGTGCATAAATGCATGTCATTCCTTAAGGAAATTGTCTTCATTAAGTAAGCATTTTGAAAATTAATGTCAGCGATGTGTAGTATCAAGTTACAACATGCCTCAGTAAGCAAAGCTCTGTTTTGCATCAGTTATCATTTTTGATCATCCTGCTCTCATTTGCAGGGCAAGTGTCTGATACAACTTTCAGTCAAGGAAGAAGTACTGTTCTCAGATCCAGAACTGAAGTAAAAATATTACTAGTCATTACTAGTAAAGGTCCAGCATGAGAAATCCTACTCAAGTAGGGGAACATAAATATTAGCAGCAAAAAGAGCTTGGTAATAAATTGATAACTGTCATAATTGTGAGATACACTCACTGGCCATTTTATTAGGTGCACAACTGGTTAAAACAACTCTTTGATGCAAATATCTTATCGTCAGATCACATGGCAGCAGTTCAGTACATTTAGGCACGTAGACACAGTCAAGACAACCTGCTGAACTGAGAATGGACAATTATGGTGATTTACACGACTGAACATGGCATGGCTGGTCAGAGTATTTTATAAACTGATCTACTGGGATTTTCACATACAACAATTTCTAGGGTTCACAAAGAATAGTCTGTAAAATGGGTAATATCCAGTGAGCAATAGTTATATGCATGAAAATATCTTGTTCATACCAGAGGTCAGAGGAAAATGGTCAGACGAGCTAAAGCATAGGTAACTAGGGGTGGGAATTAATAAGAATTTCACAGTTTAAATTCTATTATCGATACTGCTTATGGATTCAATTCTGGAACAATTCTCTTATCGATTCTGTTTGGTTGAAGAAGAGTACAAAAAAGTTTACAGTGGTCCCTCGTTTATCGCGGGGGTTACATTCTAAAAATAAGCCGTGATAGGCGAAATCTGCGAAGTAGTCAACTTAATTTTTTTTACAATTATTATATTTGTTTTAAAGCTGTAAAACCACTCACCACACACTTTATACACTATTCTCAGACAGGCATTAACATTTTCTCACATTTCTCTCTTAT
>JAQQAE010006494.1:1960-16636 GCA_029823295.1 Pseudamia nigra
GATCTCACCCCCCACCCCTCATTCTCTTCAGCCCCACCATCGGTGTTCTGCAAACCAGAAGCCTCAGGCTCAGGGAGCATGTGGGATGAAGGGATAAGAGAGAACATCAAAGCAGGAAGCATGAAAAAGTTCAAAGCACACAAGCAAGAGGCACCTCTGTGACCCCCGCCACACACACACGCTCTTCATCCGAGCTGTGCAGAGCAGTCGGGGCCCGGCCCAGCCTCTGGTCTGGCCATGCAGCAGCCATGTTAAAAGGCGTAGCGAGGGCACATCACTTGGGTCGTGTGAGCGTCTCAGCAGATGTTTTAGAACCTGTTGAGAACTAGAACCAAAGAAGTGGCCCCTGACAATTCTGTTAACTCACACTCAGCAAGCATTGTTTGATAAGTTTAAAGTGATTAAATCAGCTGTAGAATTGGGTTCAAGAAGTACAGTGAAGATTCTTAGAACATGTCTTGTTTATGTCTACATCAAGGAGATGCTGAAACACACAGGAAAAGTCTTGAAAAACAAATGTCTTTTGATGAGAATACAAGTGACTACAATGTTTTCAGATCTCTATAAGACCACACGTCATTAAGGTCCATATACAGCATTTCAGATCATCAGCTGCATAGGGTTGCATCAAACAGAATTAACTGTGACCGTAGTTTTACCTGTTGCCATATAAAGCCTATGTATGTAGTCAAACTTGCGAACTCCCCCTTGGCCTGAGGATCCTCTCTCCATTATTCATGAGTCCTCAGGTTGGACCCTGGGAACAAGCTGAGCGAGGCCCTGTGTCAATACGAAACACTGGCCGCCACAATGGGATCTGCCTCCAACTACACTGTTGACAGACACCAACACAAAGGAGCTGAAAGGGGTCCCCCTCCGTTCTCACACACACTGAAGAATGAGTCAGTGTGCTGCCGCTCAGAGCTGTGTTTGTACAGTATATACAGCTTTTGTCCATGGCCACTGTTCTCCCATCAATGGGGGCTGAAGTGTTGATGAAAACCAGGAGGAAAGGACTTCTCTGTAGCTGCCAGTGAGAGTTCATGTTCATTAGATGGGCTCTGTGCCTGCTGGATGCCATTTGTAGGCAGAAAACCCCCGGGTGAGAGAACAACAAGTAATTGGCTTATTGGATTGGTAAACGGCATTCCATGATATACGACATGGAACGCCCCCTGACCATCACATCACTAATGACTGTCACTGAAGTGAAGTATTAATTAAAGCATTTACATCAAGGCAAATATTGCAGCCTTGCAAAAGTGACACCTCGGTCTCTTTGATATAATAAACACCAATCTGTAAAATATCAATTTCTCTGGTAGAAGTTAATGCACCTTTTATCACACGATAAATGACCAATTATGCACACAAAATGCACTCCAAAACCACGGTCAAATATGTACTCAGTTACATTTGTGATGGGAAAAAATGTAGAAGTTCTACTCAGTTAAGTTTGACCAGAGCTGAGTAAGTAGGGGTCATTTTTATGCATCCAGAATATCATCAAAATAAGCAAAAATTAGCCAAATAATCAAAAAAATACCAACAGAATGACCAAAATATCATTATGTAATCAACAGAGTATCAGATATTTAAAAAATAAGGAGCAAAATAATCAGCAAAATAACAAAAACCATGACAAAATAAAATAAATTAGCTAAATAACAGACAAAATATCAACAAAATAAACAAAAACAAGCAAAAATAATGAAGAAAATATTAATATAATGAACAAAATAAGGGGAAAATCCACAAGATATCAACAAAGTAAAATAAATCAAAAACTTCTGACAAAATAATGAAACAATCTACAAAATGTCAGCAAAGTCAGCACAGAAACTGCAAAATATTCAAAGTGAACGGTTAAAAAAAAGGAACAATACAGTCTATAAAGCAAAATAAGCAAAATAAACAAGGCAGCCATTTTTCAGTATTTTAGGTGAGAAAAAGCAAATATACAGCGCGGAGTTCACGTTGACGTTTAGCTCGGTAGAAGTGAAGTCTATCTCGTTCGTAACGCGAATTTTTTCATTAGCTGGGATACAATTTTGGCAGTTTTTTTCTTTGTTACCCAAAAATTTCATTGGTCGAAGCGTTCATTACCTGGGGTTCCACTGTATTAGAATTATAAACAGTACTTTTACTTGAGAATCATTTCTGTGTACTTGGGACTCAACGGTGGACAAAAGGTATATGGTTAAAAAGAACAAAACGTATATATTTTATTACTTTTCATGGGATGCCAGACTTTTATTGTGGCACAGTATCCGTTGCCGTGGCAACACATACATTTTACTGAAAGACGACAGCTTTATGTCACATTGCTTTGTTCATTTTCACTCACTTTATTTATGATTTTGTTACATTTTGCTCTTTTTTATGCTCATTTTGTGGATTGTTCTGTCGCTTTTTCAGCCATGCTGCATGCTACTTTTTGTTTTTGTTGATTAGTGGCTTATTGGCGAATTATTCAGATTATTTTGTTGTTGTTCTTGTTCATTTTGTGACCCATTTGTTATTTTTTTTTTGCTTTATTGGTTATTTTGCTCATTTTTTGTTTGTGTTGTTTCTCATTTTATTCATGTTCTTCATCATTTTGTTCATTTTGTTGCCTGTTTTGTTCGTTTTTAATCATTTTTTTAAATTTCCACTCTATTCATTTTATTGTCGCTACTTTTTCTTTCATGTGGTGGATATTTTGATCATTTTCTTGATTATTTTGTATTGTGACTTGGAATCGCAGTGAAGAAAATATATGTATTTCCATCACCTTTTTTTTTGGGGGGGGGGGGGTCTGGCATAGGTTTTTTACGTCGGATGCCGATGTGCAATATGATACATTAATGTTTTTTTTTTAATTTTATTGGCTATTTTGATCATATTTGTCAATTTTTAGATTTTTTTTTCTCATTTTGTTGTGTTTGTTGATTTTTTTTTCCTCCCTAAATTTTGTTGGTTGTATTGTACATGTTTATCAATTTCTTCATTATTTTCTCTCTGCTTTTGCTCATTTTGTTGATTTTTGTTCAGTTTTATCTCTTATTTTGATCATATTTGTCAGTTTGTTTGATTGCTTTATTAAGTTTTGCGCATTTTGTTGTGTATTTAAGATTTTTTTTTTCAATTTTGATGTTACATTGTGCATTTTTATTCATTTTCTTGATTATTTTTTTGTTTACTTTTGCTCACTTCATTGATTTTTCCTGATTTCGGGTTTACTTTGTTCCTTTTTTGTTCATATACTTGTCTATTTTGTTCATTTCGTGCTCATTTCTTGGATCTCGCCTATTTTTTCATGTTTTTGTTCATTTCAGCTGAGCTGTGGTCCATTGCAACTGAGAAGGAGTATACTGTATACATGTCCACCATAAAGGCAACCGAGTAAGAGTAACAAGTATTCTGTAAAACAGCTACTTTGAGAAGGACACTTTTTGGATACTATTACTCAAGTGCATGTCACTGAGTAAATGTACTTGAGTACTGAGTGACACACAAAGGCCATGAGCTATCCCATCTTTGTTTTTTCCTCCTTGTTTCTCTTTTTATATAATTTAAAGTTGCATACAGTCATTTCCTTTTTAATTCTCCCTTCACATTTAACTTTATTCCTTCCTCAATCTACATATTTTACACTAAATGACGGTGTGGATGAGTGTGGGAGTGGGTGCATTGTGTGTTATTGGTTGAGCTAGTTTGATGTTAAAAGCAACTACAGTATAATACAAAAATGGATTAAAGTAGCTATGGCAGAATAAACTGGTTACGATTATTGTGAAAGTATGCATTATTCTCACAGTCACTGCAAAGAAAAATGTGCATTTATTGCAGACAGTCAGAGATGGGTCGTACTCCTTTAGCCTTTCATGAGTTTATCCTGAGTATCTTCTGAGAGCAGTTGGAATTTCAGAATACCTTTAACGCTTACCCAGTTACATTTATGAAGAAAATAACATTTTTCTACTCAGTTACATGTACTGCACACCTCAATGGGTAAGAATATTTTTTATGCAGACAAAAATGAGCCAAACAATCAAGTAAATGGAAAAAACATGAACAACACAAGCAACAACATGAAGCAAAAATGAATAAACTTAACAAAAAGGCAAAAGAATCGAGTGAAATTAAAAAAAAACGCAATAAGCATAAATGTGCAAAAGCATGTGACAAAATGAACAAAGGTGGACAAAATTATCAAGTAAATGGACAAAACCGAGTGACACAAGCAATGAAATGAGGCAAAAATGAATAAAATCAACAACAAAATGATCAAAAAGGAAGAGAATCAAATGAAATAAAGAAAAATAACACAGTAAGAAAAAATAACATCTGTGTTTATTAGTGTGACCTTTACATTGTTATTATCATCTGTAGATAAAGAACCTGTTTAACTTTTATACTCTTACTCGAGTACTTATTTTTCTAAGTACTTCTACTTGACTCACTAGAAATACAAAGTAACAATACTTGTACTTGAGTACTGTTTTCTTTACTCTACACACCACTACACACAACACAGATCTGCCTGTAAGAAAACAGCACAGGCGTGCAGAGTACACAGAAACAAAGTATTGTTACTTTAATACTATAATGACTCAAGTAGAAGTACAAGTACTCATAAATATAAGTAAAAAAGTGCCTCATCAAAAATGACCATACTGAAGTAGTAAGCAACTTCATAACATGGAATCATATATTACATATTAAATATTACAACCTAATAAACTGCCTTCCAACAGGTGTTCTTGTTTTTGTCATTTTCATTCATTTCCATGATTATTTTGATCATTTCTAGTTGATTTTTGTTGTATATTTTGTTCACTTTTTAACTTGGTTGTATCTTTTTAACTGATGACATTCCTTAATTTGTTCATTTTTGCTAATTTCACTGATTGGGGGTTTTGTTCATTTTTCTTAGCCTTTTTGGTTATTTCGATCATTTTTACTCAAATTGTTTCTCATTTTTGTTCAGTTTCTACATTATATTGTTAATCTTTGTTAATTTACCTGAATATTATCTTCATCTTTGCGCATTGCTTATTTTGCATTTCATTTTGTTCATTTGTACAAGTTAACAATTTGGATGACTTTGCTCAGATCTTTTCATTTTGTGATTACTTAAATATTTTTTGCACATTTGGTTGCCTATTTTGTTAATTTTGCTAATATTCCTCAATATTTTGTTCACTTTTTTTCCAATTTAATTGATTATTTTGTTATTTTTTGTTTTTTAACTTCAACCAGTTTTACTCCTACCCACTGAGGTGGAGCAAAATGTAATTGAGTAGAAGTACATTGTTTTTCATTGCAAATGTAACTAAGAGTAAAATGTATTCTGCAAAACATCTACTCTCTGATGTAAATTCTATAGGAAAAACTACTCAAGTACATGTAAAGGTGTAAAGATACATGAGTACTACCCAACTGTGTGCGGTCAGAGGTACATTTTGAAGGGATTTTAGGGATGTGTTCCCTAAACAGAAGGTCTGTTATTTAAATATAAATTCGCTGATTTAATTGATTTTTTTCTGTATTTGCATTTCCACTTCATTTTTGTTTGAAATAAATGGAACATGTTGAACGACTTTTTTACTTTTGTCTTTGTTTCGTAAGAAAATAATTCCAACAGTCATGTGTCCCCCCATGCAGAGCAATTATGGCCTGAACTCCTTGGAACTTGTTTATTGGCTTTTCACAGGCGCCACCTACTGGTTAAATACAGCATCAACATTCACCCAGAGGGAATATGATGGATCATGTAAGAGAAAAGTCTGCTTTTTCATAAATAATAATGATTTCATGACACCACATGTGCAGACTTCCACATGACTGGGCATTTACTACAGATATGCCATTTTCAAACAAATTGCCAGTGTTTCAGCACAATTATGCAAATGAGTCAGTCATCAAAGTATCAATAACATCCAACTTACTTACAGCGACATGAGTTTTTGATATTGTCCCCTAAATCAATAAATTGCTTGACATGAAGAAACTTAAACTTGATAGGTAATTTCTTTCTTTATTTTTGCTATTTTTTTTATTTACTATATGCATATTATTTTGCGCTGTGTTCATGTCTCTACTGCTGTATGGAAATAAAACTGGCACAACAGAAATAATGCACATGAAAATGTGAGTGTAAAGAATGATATAAAACTAATTCTATTTAGTGTGACACACAATACGTAGACAAACAGTATAAGACAAGACTGAAATATGGACAAAAGAAACATTTCCAGGTTCCACTGTCTCACTGACAAAGCATTTTGACCATGACTACTTCTACTGCACAAGGACAAAGGTAATTTTCATTTTGAGAGCAGAAATGTTTTTTTTATATGAAAGAATAACTTTATTTTGAAGCATTAATTAAAAGCTTTGTGTAAGGTATGACCTTTTGCAGGGGAGCTACGGTGTTGGGCAGTAGCTGTTTTGATAAAATTGCCAAAGAAATTGTTGGTCACTTGGTTGCTTGTTTTGTAGATCTGTGTTCAATTTCACTGGTTCTTTTGTGTTGCTTTGCATTTTTAACTACTGTTTTTGCTTTTTTTGCTCATTTTGTTGATTTCTTTGTTCAAATTCTTTATTATATTATTAATTTACTTGTGTATTTTCTGCATTCTTGATCAATTTGTGACTTGTTTTGTTCCTTTTCTGCTCATTATGTTAATTTTGTTCATTTTTGTGATTATTTTGTAATTTTTTGTTTATCTTGTTGCTGATTAATTTTGTTAATTTAATTAATAAATAACAAAAATAATTGTTTTTTAATGTAGCTGATTATTTTTAATTTTATAAATTTCAGTCTGTTGTACACCTCATTGAGGTGTAGCCAGATGTAACTAGAATAGAAGTACACTTTTTCATCCCAAATGAAACTAAGAGTAAAGTGTATTCTGCAAAACAAGAAGAAATACTTTAAAACATACACAAGTACATGCAAAGTACAGCAAGTGTACTTAAGTACTACCCACCTCTGGTGACCACTGAGAAAAAAAAACTGGCAGCAAATGTGGAGGATCGTTAATTATTTTATGAACTAAATGAATATATGAGTAGGTAATGACATTGTCAAGCCTTAACAGCTTGTACTTGGAGAGAATTTCACAGTGGTGGTACTGTCTTGGCTTCCTGGCCAGTATTTTCAGTGCTCGCCCTTTTAAAGCTTTAATCGGGGTTAAAGTGGATTTGTTGGCCTGCGTCCAGCATGGCATACAGTATCTCATGTAAGAAAGAATCATAGAGTCCATGTACATTTTAGCAGCTTTAGTTGTTAGAAAGCTCCGAATATAATGGAAATTCAGAAGGTGAGCCATCTTTCTGGTGTGACCTTTAAAGCTTAGTGTGGAGTCAAGGGTAACTCCTAAATACTTAAATTCATTGGTATCTCTTATCATTTGACCTTTCACAGATATATTAGAATACTACTCAAGCCAATCTGCCACTCTGTCCATAGCTGTGAATCATTTGGTTGCAGCTTCCTCATGATTTTTCCCACGGGCAAATAAAACTGTGCTTTCGACTAACATTACTGTTTCAACTTTATCGCAGACTGTGGGGAGGTCATTTATATAGATCGAGAACAAAAGAGGGCCGAGAATCGATCCTTGGGGGACTCCCATAGTACAGGATTGAAAAGTTAAAGATTTGTCTTTAATTCTGACGCACTGAAAGCGATCATCCAGAGAAGACTGCAGCCATTAGCAGAGAGCTGTCAATCTGGCACTTGAGCTGCTCAGCCCACCACTTTTTCAAGTAGTTTCGATACAGCGGGAGGACACTGATTGGACTGTAGTTGGTCACTTCCTGTCAGTCACCAGATTTAAAAACAGGGGTTACAATGGCTGACTTAAGGGCAGATGGAAACGATGGAAAAGATCGACCCAACATCAACATGGAGTTAATAAAATGAGTTAAAAACATTTGCTATCTCAAGACTATAACGGATGGTTCTGTGATCTGTTACTTTCAGTTCTAGTGGGCTGCTTTTATGTTTTTCCCTGCCAGATAGTTTGTCCATATTAGCTTGTTGTTTCCTTTGGCTTGTTGTATAATATCTAAAAAGAAGTTCGCTTTAGCTTTCCTTTCAATGCCTGGCGACTTTGGTTCGAAGACATTTGAAGATTAACCGGTACGTTTCCAGACCAGATTTCAAGACCTTTAAAGTGCTGCATCCCTGTCCTTTATCAGCTGTCCTAATTCCTCCAGGAATCAGGGTACAGCCTGCCATTCTTTATGCTTCACAGTCTTAGCTTTAGTTTTAGTTTTAAATTATGCTGTTGTGCTTTACTTTTCCCTATTCTGCACTCTATGTCTTGATTTATTTAAACAGCGCAAGACTAAAGTCAGGTTATGATCAGAGATGCCTGCGATAACCTTGTAACTTTTAGAGATCCGGTCAGCTCTGTTAGCAAATATTAGGTTTAATAATGTATTGGAAGATGTTGTAATTTGTGTGGGATTTTTAATTATCTGAGTTAACCGGTACCTATTAGCCAGAATCTTCAACTTCTTGCGCAGGGATTCATCAAGACAGTCGCAATTCAGATTGCCCATAAGGATGAGTTCTTTGTTATTACACATTTTTAGGATGCGTGCAAGGTTGTCAAAGAATACATCAGTTTCTTTGGGTGGCCTATACACAATAAGAAGTGTGGCTTTTACACCAGCACATTCTGAGGTGTTTTAGGTAAATTGAGCTGTCTGCACTGTAAGCTGTTCCTAACATAAAGCAACAACCCTCTGCCTTTGCCAAATGCACAGTCTCTCCTGGAGGTGTTGTAACCATCAATATTAATGGGATTTGAAGGAATAGAACGTGTTAACCTCATTTCAGACAGTTTGAGTCAGATAGAAGCTTTTCAGGTTGTTCAGTTTTTGACATCATGCTCCTGATGTTAATGTGACTTCCAAAAACCTCTTACGGCTTTACTTTGGGGTCCCAAAGCACTTTAACATGATTCACTGTTTGAAAAAATTTGGTACTTTCTTGTGTGAATATTACCTTGGTAGTAGAGGAGTGGGTTTTGGGCCGAGCCTTCGGCTGCATGCATCACCCCACTGGAGGAGCATCCATATCTACAGTGACTGCAGGCTGTAGAGCAGGCTGACCTTTTAAACCAGGGGCGTCCAATCATTGCCACAAAGGGCTGAGACACTGCAGGTTTTCTTTCCAGCCACTCACTAAAGCAGGTGTTTTCACTGAAGTGCAATCAGTAGGAAGGAATTCAGTGAAATCACCTGCTGAAGAGGCTGGTTGGAAAGAAAATGTGCAGTGTCTCGGCCCTTTACACTTTACACACTGACAAACTGCTGGTCAGACCCACAAAGAAAGTAAAACGTGACTTTTTTTCCCCTGTTATTTTGTTTAAGGACATTTTGATTTAAGCAATGAAGTCCTTTTGTTATGTTTTTTCGAATACACATTCACATTTAACACAATAACAAGCTACATGCACAATACAGGAGCTGTCCTGCTCTAAGCAAAGGTCACAAGTGTTTTTTTCTTTTTACATCTTTTGTTGTGTTTACTCAGGTGATATTTGTGTGTACTCTACTAATGAAGACATTTTTTTTATTATTGTTTGATAGGTTTGTTTTACCAAACATGTATGGTGTTTTCTTGTTTGATGTAAGGTTTTGACCACATAAAAACATCAGCGTATCTGTTCTATTTCATAGGCCTATACAGTATCTTATGTTTAGCCTCTGTTTATTACAGCAAATGCACTGAAAGCTGAACATTTACTTTGTCAATGTCGTTCAATTAAGAGAGAAAGAAAAATGTCCCATTTCCTTCAAATCCTGTCTGGTCAAATTCCAGCACTTTTAAAACCTGCTCAAACTAATCTCAGAGCACACAGCGGCCTTTTCCCTCCACAGCCACATCAAACACATCAATGTGCACTTTGAGGACACGCCCCTTAATCCGCTCGTTGCCATGGTAACACACCAGTCTCTGTCCTTGATTGGCGGTCCTGAATCATGCACGTGCTCGACCAGACTTCAAATAGGCATCGCTGGGTCCACGTCAGTCTCTTCGTGTTTCACCGTCGAAAAGAACACAAACGTTTTCTCTGCGCAGCGAACGGAACCGAACCGTCATGGTTGAGCAGTTTGTTGGAACCTGGAAGTTGACTGAAAGCGACAACTTTGATGAATACATGAAGGCAATTGGTAAGACGCTGTTTTTTCTTCTTTGTCTGATACGAGTTGAAAGACGTGGAGCTAGTCGCGAACTGGGGGAACTAAAGACGCTTTTATTGAACCTCATGAACCTGTTTTATGTTAAAAGGTGTCGGTTTCGCTACTCGGCAAATGGGAAACATGGCGAAGCCTAACCTGGTGATCAGCGTGGATGATGCTGGACTCATTACCATGAAGTCTCAGAGCACCTTCAAGACGACAGAGATTAAGTTCAAACTAAACGAGGAGTTCGACGAGACCACCGCAGACGACAGGAAGACCAAGGTGTGTGTGTGTGAGTGAGCAAAACTAATCAATCGTGGAAAATGGTGTTAATCACACCCTGCCTCGTCCTCAGACCACCGTCACACTTGATAATGGCAAACTTGTGCAGAAACAGACGTGGGATGGGAAGACGACAACACTGGAGCGTGAAATTCAAGATGGAAAACTAACAGCGGTGAGTTAATTGATGGGCACCTGCTGGTCTGATGTACAAATGTTATCTGTGCACACAAAACCGGACAGTGGTCTTCATCTTACACTTGCACGGGTTAAAGCGGTTCTAAGACTAAATCTAACGTTGCACCATGAGGTTTGAAGCTTCAGCACATGGTGTAACTTGGTTTTTATGTATACCTGCACTGGTTGCTATGCCTTAACAAATGCATTTTGTTTTTATCTTGACAGAAATGTGTCATGGGTGACGTTGTTGCATTGAGGACCTATGTGAAGGATGCCTAAATCCTGTTCCAGGAACAAGACCCCCCCCCCCAAAATGCACTGATCTGTTGCCAAACCTGATAATAAAATGTAAAATTAAACCTGAAGAGTGTGTGGTTGTGTTGCATCATTTGGGCTGTTTGTAGTTAAAACCTTGACTTTTTGTGCACAGTAGTAGCTTTAAAAACTAGATTTTTGTAAATTTAACTCCTACATGCAAACATTTGGGTGTAATCAAATGCAGAAGTCTGACACTGCAAGGAACATGATTCTCTCATTGCCTTGTTCTTGAAGGCTTACTAATAAGGGATCACAAAGGAAATGCATGTCCTAATATCAGGGCAGCCCCTTAAGACAAGGGGGGTGGCGTGGGCAGGCAAAGTCCCTGCTTGGGGTTTAGAGTGGTGACCTCATGTGTACCAGGCCCCTTGTCATGGACAGAGTTCAAGCAAGTGCACCTAATTTGTTTTAATTAGGATTCTTTGGGGCAGTAGGTTGAGGTCCAAATTCTCCAGAGAATTTCCAGGATTTAGTGAATGAGCCCCAGGTGGTGGTTGGGCAACAATGGGACAAGACTAATGAGAAGCTGGTTTATTGGGTCAAGCATTGCATTATCCAAGAGTGACAAATGGAGAGTATATGAATCTTTGCAAAATGTAATGCCTTCATGGGTCATATCCAAGATGTGTGCAATTTTTCTGCACTTATTGTAATGCATAAACTGGTGCTGGCTTCATAAATGTAATAGAAAATACTATTCAGAATATGATGAAATACTTAAAATGTGTTCCCCAGTAGATTAACATTTCTCATTTAGTGTCCCTGCTGAATTAATGCACAGAGGCATAATTTATCACCTGTTTGGGGGGGAAAAAAATAGCATGAGACCTGTTCAAAATCATTTTAAAGCATTTATGAATCCCTTTAAAACTGCATCTGCATATTCTGCACATAAATGTAAGATTTTAGGAATAGTAATGTCTACTTTCCATTTTTTTTAAATTTTAATTTATTTTTGTGTGTGCTTTTACATTGCTGGTTTGCCATGATCAGTGGTTGTATTTCACTATTGATAACATGTTTTTTTTTAATCACACGTTTTATCCATCCATTTTCTACTCCTTAATCCTTGTGAGAGTTGGTGGGGGGGCGGAGAACCCACGCAGACACGGGGAGAACATGCAAACTCCACACAAAGGCCCCACCACCCAGTGTTGGGATCGAACCCAGGACCTTCTAGCTGTGAACGCAACCCACTGCACCACCGTGTAGCCATCACATGTTTTATGAGGCATGAAATATATGGAAAGTTGGTTACAAAAGAATATTGAAGCTTGGTGAAAACTAGAACAGACCTACACTATTTATTTATTAGAGAATGTGTCTTTCTAGTAGAATGTTCACATTTACTGCAAAGATTCAATGACAGTGACACTGTTTATAGTCTTGTTTTGGACTTAAAAAGAGTAAATTATGAAGAAAAAAATGTAACTGAGTAAAATGATATGTTTCCCCCCAAAAAATAATTCAAAATTAAACATACTAGGACTGGCAAGAGCCCTGGCTGCATTTTCGTTTTCTGTAACTTTTGAGTTCAAACCTGACTGAGTTTTCAATACCCCATTGTTAGGATTAATCTTGCTTAGGGAAGTGGGAGCAAGCTTTAAGAAGTGGACCTCCTCTGAAATAGTTTTACTGCTGAAAGAATCACACCATGGTTGGGATTCCTAGAAACTGCTGCGGTTTGAACAGTATTTATTTATTTATTTGGACATGGCACAGTGGACTCACACAGTCAAATATTCTTACTACTCTTTTTTTTTTAAGCTCTATAATCAACATCATCAAATGTTTTTGTTATTTATGAGAAGTTGCCCTGATTCAATCACAAGATGTCGTGTTTTGACTCGTTCTGTCTGGCCAGCGTTTTGGAGTCTGCCAGTAAATGTTAGTAGGATTAAAGTTGTGACGTCAGGAGCTAACAATGGCAGCTAAAATTATACAAGACAGAAGGGAACAGCCGAGAGGAAAATAAATAAAGAAAGAAGAAATAAGATAGTCTTGAAGTAATAGGATGTTTCAGCATTTTCAAGTATTACATAATATGAATTTGAGGAACTCAAATTTCATAATCTTGCAGTAATGCTGCCCCCTAGCGGCAGATTGCGTTTAACCCGTTTGGTCGATACCACTGTGAGCCATGACAGAGGGGCACCTATTTTGATCCGCCCACGTAATTATGAGTATTTCTTTGTTTCATTTATCATCTAAGTATTTTGATAGTTTTCTACTGAAATGCATTTGCCTTTAAATCTAACTTAGTATTTACATTTTTTCCATGTAGTTTGCGCTTACTTATTCTGTGATCCACACTGACGTCGTACGTGACAGGACGCCATCGTCAAACATGGCTGACAACGAAAACACAAACATGGGAGTCGATAAGGAAAAGAATAAACCTTTTCCTAACGGAGCTAAGCCTCGCCTTGATGAGGTTATCCAAAGAGTAGGCGGCCAAAACACTGCCGAAGCCAAGACAGACGCCGGTGAAAGCTGCGCCACCGCGGAATATTGCGAGAAGCTCCAGGCGTGGATGTGGCAGTACTACAGCGGCTATGTCAACTGGCAAAGCTGGCTCGCAGCGTCAGCCATGTCCTGTCCCTATTATCTACAGTCAAACAACGGCACCGCGACGCCGCCGTTTGATTTCAGCTCCCAGAGTTGGTATAACAACCCGGCGGGTCTGCCTCTGTCGCCTTATCCGCCTGCTGCAAGTTCTCCAAGCAGCCGCCCAGGTGAAGCTGCTGCCGGGGCCGCAGTGCCCACTCAGCCGCCCCCGCAGCAACAGCAGCATCCGCAGGAGAATGGAAACGCACAGAGACCGGGTAAGAAGTGGCATCTCCAGGGTTTCAGTCAGTTATGATAAGCGCAAGTAGTGTCAGTGTGCAGAGAAAAATACTTTATTAGGTGGTGTACAGGTCCGTAAGAAGTCTATGTCTCAACTGTGGGATTAAGATTTAATGGGGATTATGAGCAGTCTTGCATTTCTTCTTCTTCTTTCCTTTTGGTTGTTTCCTTCAGGGGTGTCCACAGGGAATCATCTGCCTCCATCTCACCCTGTCCTCTGCATCATCTTCTCTCATTCTATCATCTCTCACCACATCCATAAATCTCCTCTTTGGTCCTCCTCTAGGCCTTCTGTCTGGCAGTTCCAACCTCCGCATCCTACTACCAATATATTCCATCCATCCATTTTCTACCCCTTAATCCATTCGAATTCACTTAAAAAATTTTCATGTACTTATCTTTGATTGGTTTCAGTTTATGAATCAAGATTTTATACAAACCTACTGAACTTAACACTGTTTAAGATTTCCTTTCAGTTTATGCTGACACTTGCTGGCAAAACACACATAAACCCTAATTTAGTTGCTTATTATTATTATTATTATAGATTAGGGTTTAGACTTGCATACACCATGAAAAGTCACCACCAGAAAATGACAGCCTTTCACTGGATCACTACTGCACTGGTTTCCAGTTAATGTTTCATCTGTAAAAAGTGAGTTCACCGTAACTGATGTTGCGAGGAGCTTCTCGGTTCTTCTTTAATTTTTCTGAAGTCGTGACAGTGCTTTGGGGAACATGAAAACATACGTTTCACACATGGATTGGCCACCACAGAGTTTAAACCAGGGGTCACCAACCTTTTTGAAGCTGAGGGCTATTTCATGGGTACTGAGTAGTACGAAGGGCTACACAGGA
>JAQQAE010006495.1:0-16635 GCA_029823295.1 Pseudamia nigra
GATGAACTGGCGACTCATCCAGGGTGTACCCTGCCTTCGCTCAAGTCAGCTGGGATAGGCTCCAGCACCCCCCACCCTCACGAGGATTAAGGGGTAGAAAATGGATGGATGGATTCTACAATGTTGGGAGACTAGCTAGTAGCTGATTGTTTGTGGAGGACCAATATAAATGATTAAACAGGTAACCTGCCAGTCTACACAGCTTACAGCCTCACAGTTGTCAAGCTAGTATGTTTGTTCTTGTCTTATCTGTACCAGAAATTGAAGGAATCTGAAATCCAGATCGTCTCTCTTCACTCATCTTGTGGTTAGATTAGCTACAGTTGCTAGCTCCGTAGTAGCTACACAACAACCCTGTGAGTGCATGCAGGAGCTTATGCACCTATGAGGTTGTATGCTGCATTGACTGGCAGGTCACCTGTCTAATCATTTACATCAGACCGCTACAACAATCAGCTGCTAGTTAGATTTCCAGCATTGTACACTGCATCTTTAATAGAAGCTATGAAGGTCCCACTACATATGTAACTGCAGCTGTCATGGTGACCTGTCAGTCAAAGTCCGGTACAGCAGCATTTGCCAGACTATTTGCCATAATATTGTAAAAACTGAGAAAAAAGTTCAAAGATGGGCTAACAGATCATGTTCTGGTCTTGTACAATGGCAGAAAATGGACTATCATCTACAGAGGGATGGGATCTACTTCCACAGAGTCCACCATGCTTTTACAGTAGTTTAGCATCAACAATCCAAACAGTCTGTTTGGTGAGGGTCTACACATTTATGCAGCCACTCTTGACTCCTCTAACCCCCACAGATGGATAGATTGACAGTTGTATTTGATTTCACTATTAGAGGCCACTTAAATCCTACATACTGCACTTTTACGTAACACTGACTGCTGTGCATGCTTTACCAGACAACAGAGGTTGCGTTCCTTCATTACGCCAAATTAGATTGCTCTAAAACCTTATTGATCTAGACCTTTACATTGTGATTTCATATTTATTTTGTTATCTAATTGCAAACAGTGATATTGTGAGTACGACTGCAGTGAAATGAATTGTGCAGCTCTAGTTTCGAGTCTGCCTGGGCTCTGGTTGTAAAGTGCCTGGCTTACTGATGTTTCTTGCAGGCAGTTCAGCAGTGAGTGTTAGCTTTATGTGTGTCAGTAAATGCACTTTACAGTGGATGCAATGATTGGTGCTGTTAAGAAGCAAATTAAATGCTTCACAGTTGGACTATCAACTCTCACTGTTGAATAGAGTTATAAATAATAATGGATTTTCTGAATAACATGACTCTTTTAATAATGTATACTGTATCTCAGGCCTTATTTACTCACACTGCTATGACCCAATTCCTGTGAGCAAACTAATGAGTTAAAATGACTGTTTCAGATCAGTGCATTGTTTGTGCAATCCTTTAATTCAGAGCAGTTTGTGCTGATCCTGGTAATCCTCTGCTGGTTCACTAACACAGATAGATAGAGGCTGTGCTACAGAGGGCACATCTCAGATTTGACTTCGTATTTAATTAACACTGCTGCCTCTGTTCTGTGAAAATGACACAGAACTGCATAACAGTTGTGGCCATTTTTAGTCAAGCATCTCTAGAAATTTTGAACATCAAACACTCAATTTTCTGTGTTCTGGTGAAGTGTTACTGCATGAGTTTGTGTGAAGGGAACAAAAATTATGAAAATTATCAAGAAAATAAATGAACATGATTAAAAAAGATCTACACAGTGAACAGAAATGTACGAAAATAATCATAAAAATGAGAAAAAAGCCAAACACACAACAATATGAGCAAAAAATGAGGCCAAACTTTATCAACATCACCAATAAGCTGACATCATGATAAGCTGATAAAATGTACTACATTTATGCCACAAATGTTAAAAGCAAGAAACAACAAGAAAATGAAGAAAATCAACAACCAGTAATGAAAAATGAACAAAATAAGCAACAGTGTGAATAAATTTTAGCAAATTAAACAACAAATAGAGCAACATGGGACTAAAAGTTCTTTATAAACTGACAGTATTTGATAATGTCTGTTTTTTCTGTAAATAACTTGACATACCAAAACATTTGATTTATTTTACTACAACTAACGGGAAAGATGTAAAAAAAATGTACATTCTCATTCAAAGTGTCAAATCAAGGGGAACAAAATAAACAGCAACTAAAAAAAGTGCAAAAGAATCCACAAAAGGAACAAATAATGAGCAAAACAATTACAGAAATGAACAAATAATAGCAAAATAAGCAACAAAATTTAACATTCAGTATAACTGACATATCTGCTTTTTTTGCTGTAAGTAAATCCACATATAACATTTTTGTATTTTACTCTTTAAATGTACAATATAGGATGCATACACTGTAAATCAACTAAAATGAACAAAATATTGAAAAAAATAAACAAAGCTACAATTCAGTGCATGAACTGAAGGTAAAAAAGCATTAAAAAAAGAAACATAGAATACAAAAAAGAAAGCTAAGAATTTACATTGCTTTATTTGCATTAGACAAAGGCACATTTTACCAGATGACATTTAACTGGGGGACAAATCTCCCAATACCCGCTGAAATCTACACCTATGGAGTCTGCTAACAGGCTTAATGTACCATGTTGGTCCTTGATAGGATTTCCTCATACTCTTCAACTGTAGATCACATTATACCCAGTGCATGACAGACCTGCTTTTATTCATCTAAAGGTCAGTGTTACATCAGAAACTAGTATAAATGCTGGATGTTGCTCTTGTGACCCTGAGGCTCTGCTGTTGTATCATTTCTTTCATGTTTTACATTTATACACAAATCCTGCAGTGAGATCGAACCTCGACTGTATCAGACCCCAACAGCTGGACGCCACATTCAAATGTTTCCTCGTGTATGATGTGTATTTGTTATGTAAAAACCTATATTGTCCCTGAAGTTGTAGGTCAGACACATATTCTTTTTGGAAAACACAAGACCTGAATGTGATATTGTTGTGATTTCTGAGAGTCAGTGGTGGAAGAAATGGAAACTGTTTGTAGTGATCATGTGTGTCTGGATCAAAGCGATCATAAGTCCTTTAATGTGTCAGCTATCTGTAGTGTTCATACCGAGTTATACAGACAGATACAAATACTTTTTTGTGCTTGTTGCATTTACAAGGTATGCTGCAACTGTGACAGATATCACTGAGAATTACTAGCGTCACGTGTTTCCCACTCAGCTGTTTGTAAATGTGGTCAAAAGGATGGCAAAATGGCCATAAATATGTTTTAGGATAGAATAGAACAGGGCAGAATAAAATATACTACGATAGAATATTTTACTGGCATTGTACTGCAGTGCAAGACTGAAAGACACAAATTTCATGTGCATTCCCTGTGAAAAACTCAAGCACACAGCACCACAGACAATAGAGATGTACAGCATTAAGATATAAAGTGATAGGAGGCATTAGTAAAACATAAAAATGAATATGTACAGTGAAGTCCAAAATTACTCATACAGATACCAGTTTTAGGTTTAGGTTTCTGCATGCCTCTACAAAATGTGTATGGGTGCAGCAGCAGCAAACACATGCCAGATACATACTGTAAATAGTCCAGTATACAAGTGTGTTTGTGTGTGATTGTGGAGGCTGAGGATGGATGGGACTGGCATGTTCAGTAATTTAACAGCTTGGGGTAAGAAGCTGTTTCAGTGGGCTTCTCAATCTCCTTCCCGGAGGCAGCCGCTGGATGAGGTAGTGAGCAGGGTGTGTGGGATCTGAGATGATAGTAGGCCCTGTTTCTGCACTGAGCCTTGTAGATGTTCTCAACAGCAGGAAGTGAGTACTGAACAGTTTGTAGGATCGCTGGCAGAGCCGTCTGGTGTTTGTTGGTGCAACTGCAAACCATACTGTGATGCAGTATGTTAAGATATTCAATTGATTTATGTTACTGCTGCAATTTACTGCAGTAGAAATTGAAAGTTATCCTCATTTGAACCACCGGTGATCGTTTAATGTCTCAATATTTTATACAATCATCATCACCAGAGGTCAAGGATTGGGCCTGTGGAGTGAGGCAGATAATTCAATTATTGAATATCTTAAAGTTCATCGATTTACACTGGACTTCTCTCCAACAACACTAAGTAAATAAATGTTTGTAATGAGTCATCATGGTGTCAAGAATTTTATTTGGATTCTCTAATAAGTGATCTGGTGGTTCATATTGATTTTTCCCTCTGTTACTGAGACATTACAGAAAATAGACCACTCTGCTGTGCAATGCTTTGATTGACAGGTCTCTATGGCAGCTCCACACACCTGCAGAAGAAGGACCGAGTCAGACCCTAGAAACTTATGTTTATTTAACGCAACATACAGTAGCTTCTCCTGACAGACAGTTTGAACGTAGTGATTGCAATAACAAGATCACCATATGACTTTGTTGCATAATGCTTGATTCAGTAAACTTACATTTAGCATTAGCTTTCCCGTAAAACCCCTGATCATATCATAGACTGTATATATTACTGGACAAAGTGACTGTGACATCACCCATTAGTTTCTGAAGGGCCGTTTTGAAGCCAATCAGGTTGTCACTTCCTGGATGGCATGTTGGAGCCAAAAACAGGATGTAACCATATTTGGACGAACAGCAGTGGGTCTAACGAAGTGTTCATGCTAGGGGACTTATGGGAAGCTAATATTAGCTGCTAGCTTCCTGGTGCAGTAAAACTTCACCATGCAGTGTCAAACTGACTTTATACAGCATTGTTAGTGTAAACACTTACCCACAGCTGCAGTCAAGTGTATCTCATGTATAACTATGCCCATATTGAATAAATAGAAAATACGAAAGTCTGAATCAATCTGATTTAAGTAGCGAGCTGTTGTTATAGCGACATGTCCATCAAACCCCAGCACAGCAGTGATTTGTTGGATTATATGCTGTAATATCTTGATAACGGAGCAAAGAGTTAAAGCTGGACCATCACATTACTTATGAGAAGGTCCAAATAAAACGTTTGAGACCATAATGACCCATGAAAAAAATGTATTTGTTTAGTATTTTCAGATAGAAGTCCAGTGTATCTATGAGAAAAAAGCTTCTTGGATTGAGACGAACGGTTCCCCAGTGGCCAAGCGGTGGTATTACAACTTAAAGTTACTTCCTCATTGGCATCACTGAACAGCCCCAGTCATTGACCACTGCCCCTGATACACTGCACGCCTGCTGCAGCTCCACCTTCATTTCTCCAAATATGGTCACATCCTGATTTTGGCTCCAAAATGTCATCCAAGAAGTGGCAACCTGGCTGACCTCAAAACAGCCGTTCAGAAACAAATATGTGACTGGTATATGTGGTCTGTAAATAACACAACATTGTGCAATGAATCTTTGGTATTTCCACATTTTGTAATAACTACCACATATTTCAAAGTTAAGCAGATTATTATATAATACCTGTATTATTACATGGTGAAATCAAGTAATTCAGGGTAATATTTAAAGTCAGTACCATGTACAGTGTAATAGAGAAAGCTGCATCATCAGGTTGTGTGGATTTTATCCTTAAAATGACCCCACACTCATCTGATTAAAGCACTCTGTAGCAGGTCAGGTTATGAGGATCTACAGGGCTACAGAAATCATGTGGTCACTAGGGGATGTAAAAACACTCGTGTGTGTCACATTGTTTTTTGTTTTGTCCCTTGCTGGCTTGTCTCCTCTACGTGACAGGAATGCTGAAACTTAAGCCATACTGTTTGATGGTCCTCTTGCCTGTGATGATTTTTGCAGCTCTGGCAAATCTCTTCATCCTCTTTCTTCTTCCCACCACGTCCCTACACTTCCATCCCATCATTCTGCTTGGGTGCATTGAAGCCTGGGAACCAGTCAGAGAGTCTGAGATTTTTAAGAGTAACAGAGACTCTGCTGTCTGAACAGGGATGACTCTCATTTTTTGCAATCACTCATTGTTTATGGTTAAACAGTTATCTCAAGAAAAACTGTGAGATAACTGTTCTTTCATGACACTTAATATTTTATTGATTAGTTTTTATGCAGTGTGAAGAAATGTGTCAATTGTGAGCTCTTCAGTGTGGAAAATTGCATCCTGTATTTTTCTTTGTCTCCTTTGTGGATGCAAACCCTACACACATCTCCCTCTGTCCAAAACATGTATATCAGTTGATTGGTTACTCTAAGCTACACACAGGAGTGAATGGTTGTGGACATTTAAAACTATGCATTAAATACATTATTGGACTCACACCTACAGACATGGAACTGATCCCTGTTTAGTGTTATTAAGATCACCTGTGTTTTTCCTGTTGTGAACAAGAACTATGTCATCAAAGGACCAAGACTGGGAACTAAACCTAGATTTCTCTGACAGTCTGTCTGTAACATACTGTACTTCACTAGGTGAACTACTGGGATCTGCTCATAGCGTTGTTAGACTCAACAACATCACTTGAAAGGCAATATTAAAGAGAGTCTATAAGACAAAATGTAGATATTTCATGGGATTTTATTGTTAAAATAGGCACCAGAAACATAAAAATTCCCCCTCATGTGCATTCAGACAACATACTAAGACACTAAAAGATACTAAGGTATATTGATGGATCCATTCATGAGGTTTAGTGACACATGCCCACACACACAGATGGATACTACCAGACAAACCCTGCTGCCTTCAGCATGAACGGATGCTACTGGGTTGCACAGTCCATATCATTCCTTTTCTCATAGGTATTCTCTCCAACACATTATCCCTTGCTGTCTGACAACGATAAGTCCCAGTGAACGGCTGACGTTATAGCAAATCCCACGAAGTGTGTGCATGCGTGTGTTGGTGCGTTTGTGTGTGGTGCCTGGATTTCTTCATGGCGTTGTATATCAGTGGGTGTGGGCTCGGATAGAGACAAAGAGATCGCATTCAACCATCTACCCCCTGAGGAAACTCAGCTCTGAGCCAGTGATGGGGGAGTAGAGGATATATCTCTCATATAACCCCTCCTCCCCCATAAGTGTCCATTGATTTACCCTTGACACTCACTCTTATAACTCTTTCACTTGATGTCTCACCTTTCCCTGCCTGCCCTGACCTCTCTGATCCATCCAATCACACTCATCAGTTCCTCTGCCTTATTCCGTTTGCTGACATCTCTGATCTCTCTGTCTCCATTTATTCTCTCAGTCTCTCGGCCGTGCTCCCCCAGCCTCACAGTTCCTTTTCTTCTCATTTGTTTATGTGCAGTCTTGTGCCCACACAGTGTTTTTTAGTGCTCAGGGCTGCAGAATAATTCCCTGTGTGACTGCTCTCTCTTGTCCTTTGTCTTGGCTTTGGCTTTGCTGGCTTTATCCACCGTTTCCAGGGCAGAGTGTAATAACTGAGCTCAGCATCTTCTGACTTACAATTAATGTGCTTTAGAATTAACACAGACCGCTGGGGGTTGCATCCATTTTTATACCGGGCTTTCATATTGATTTGTTGCTTATTCTACCGGAGGAGTATGAAGAATATTATAACACTTTAATTTGATCATGTAGTATAGACCTTGCTTGACTGTACAAAATTATACAGTATATGGAGTAATGAGTATGCATGAAACAGTTGCAAAAATTAAATAACTTTCATGGTGAAAACTGGAATATAGTAAAAACAGAATTTAAAATATAGAGCCTGGAAATAAAATGACAATTGTCATGACTGTGATTATTTTTGCTATAGTGATAATAATAACCTTGGCAACAAACGTTTCGCAATGGAATTTTGGTCAGTTATTCTTATCCTTCAATAATACCAATTGGTATTTTATTTTATATTGTTGGAAGGCCTGATTAGTCACCTTTACAACCAGGTACAACTTGTAAGGATTGTGCATTTATGGAATAAGCAACAGAGTGGATCACTACATGTGGGTAGTGCCCCAAAAAATGTGTCAAAATCCCCTGCAATGATCTCCTGTTGGTATTCACTCTTAGTTTGAGTTGCTTGGTGGATTGGATGTTTGCCTTCTCCCACAGTAATATGAAAGAAACAACACATATTGACCACTTGACACTTTATGCATTTTACACTGTCAGGGACCTCAGTAGCGTGTGGAAGATCCATACATGGCTGCAGTAGCTTTACACCTCCTCAGGCTGATCACCAACATGGTCACATTTCGCTGTGGGAGTTGTTGAAGATCGACCAGCAACAACACAACAGCTTGAAAATGCATGACCCAATTTAGTTGAAGCTTTGCATATTTTGCGGTGACTTAAATCTACATTGTATCAAATTTAGGGCTAGGGGGCACAATTTGTTTCCAGGAGGGGGCACCACACTATTGCATGTTTCAAAGATAGACGAGTTATCACATTTCATTACTGGTCACAATCAGATCTCAAACCTGACTACACTGGGATAGGTGGTGCTATTAATTCTACAATTTGAGGCACTACCTTTTAGACGAGAAAACTTGCAAGTGCTTGAAAATGGCTGAAACTTGGTTGCTGACCTCTTACCAATCAACAGTACAACCTGCCACCTCTTGGCAGAGGTGGTACTGTTGCTTTTCAATAGGGGCACCACTGGTTGTTTTAAGCAAAGAAGCAGCAGCTCCATAGTGTCTGAACTGATTTATTTGAAACTTGTCATCGTTACTGACCACAATAGACTCTCCATCCTGTCAACTTTTTTGGATTAGTGATGGTACTGCATGGAACAAGGAGAAATGAAAAAATTCCAAAAAATGTTGTGACTGTGGGCGGTGGAACACCCTCTAGTTTTACATCGTCAGCTTAATCACGAACAAAATGTGTTGATGAATCAGAACTCACACTGCACTCATTTTCTTGAATAAGTAGTTAATCAAAGATCAGAGATAACAGGTATGTTTTACATCTAGATATGACTTTTACATTGTTTATGTTTTTCACTTATGATTTTTGTCACATTCCCTTTAAGGTTTACCTCATGTTATGTCTTTTCCAGCAGTCTATTACATTAAATTCTACCTTTATATCTTCTTCTGTCAATATGACTTTTATAACATCTTTGTCTTGTTGGACCTTATGAAATGTTTTCTATTTTCACCTTTCATGTTTTATCTTGTATCTTTTATGCCATTTTTGTTGGGTTTTTACCACATTTGTATCTTGACGGTCTTGTATAGGTTGTACACTCATTTTATTTGGGTTTCCTTTCAATAGACTACACAGGGCACTTAGCGGCAAATAATATTACATAACTTGATGCCTATTCAAGTGTTGCAGCTGTTATTTTACTCATATTGTACTGTGGAGCTATATGAAAAAAACATAATGTGCAGGACACCAGATAGCAGATACATACTTTGGCACTTGACTACTCTGAACAGATAAGAGGACATACTGTATATGATTTTATGTCTTTTTCTCCATGTGTAGGTTAATCACAAGGTCTGCACCATTAATCTCCTCCTGAAGTCAGCCAGAGTGTGTGTGTGTTTGTGTATAGATGGTGAAGGGAGATCTCATCAAATGTCATGTCATTAGGTCGCCATATTACAGCAGCTCAACTCAGGCATGGCAAACAGAAGAGGATCACATTGCATAACAAAGACACAAATCCATATTTGTTTTTGCTACCCAGCAGGCGAACAAGAAAACATGATGTATTCTTTGGACGGTGTAGGGACTCTGTGGTTAATCCTCCTGTTAGGTTATTTTTACTGAGTCACTGAGTTAGAACTAGACTTTCACAGTAGATGCAACTTCCTCACTTTCTTAAGATGAGCTAAATAAAGAGATCTGCAGCAATTTCAGTCAAAGGTTTGGACACACCTCCTTTAAAAGCGTAAACAAACAGTGTGAAAAACAACTCTGGTTGGGAACACACTCAAAGTCCTTGAGATTTTTTGGATTCACTGACCATTACTTCATCAAGTAATGATGTGCTGTCTCTTTACTTAACTGAGCATCTGTTATTATAATATGGATTTGTACTGTTGTTGTAGTGGCACTAATAGGACTATTCACCCTGTACCCACGCTTCCTCTGCACTAGACAACTGACAGGCTAAAGCAGTAAGAAGACAAGAAATGGCACAGATTGACTCTTGACCATCTAAAATATAAAACACGTACTGGGTTGTTTAACACTTCTTTGTTTACTACATAGTTTCATATGTGTTCTTTCACAGTTTAAATGATGATGAAAATAATAAAAATAAAGAATAAATACTTAAGGAGAAGGTGTAGCCAAACCTTTGACTGGTATTGCATACTATGAATACTGTGACTTATAAATACATGTTCTTCTGGGCTCTTGCAGGTTATTGAGTCTCTGGGCATCATGATTTACAAAGCACTGGACTTTGGTTTGAAGGAGAATGAGGAGAGGGAGCTCAGCCCTCCTCTGGAGGAGCTCATCGACTTCATGACCAACATGGCTGAGGCCGAGCAGGATGCCTGCCCCGATGAAGGCTACGAGGCCACGGAGGATGACGATGACGCTGACGATAACCCTGACAGTGCCTCTGGTGTTCATGGCTACAGAGATATCCTCAAAGTAAGCAGCTTGTGTAGTGTATATGGTTGTTTTAGGATGTGGAATCAAACCCTAGTTCATTTTCCTTCTTGTGTGATTTCATACTCATAAATGCTAGGTAGAGCTACCCAATTTGGTGAAGAAAATAATGTTAGCTTGTTTGTTCTGAAAATGCATACTGTATATTGCTGGCTTAAAATTGTCCAAACATAAAAACACATAAAAACTTAAAGGACTATAACAACTTCAAAAAATACAAAATAAAGTTGTGACTTTGTTCTTTCATGTTTTACCCAGGACCTTTTATCATACATCAGAGCTTGTGATGCTTTTCTGTTTCTGCAGATTCAATTACCATAAGTTAAGTTGCAGTCATATCCTCCTTTTACATTTATATAATTGCACAGGCAGATATTGCTGTCTATTTTGTACACAACCGTAGCGTCTGATGCTGCAGCTTCCTTCCTGTATTATGTAGAGTAACTGTGTCAGACCTCACATGGCCTCACACTGTGTACATAATGGCAGCGTACCCAGTCACACGCCCAAATACACAATAACAAAACACTGCTGTCCAAGGAGATACATCAGAATGGTGTGGTGATCAGCCGAGCCTGATGGCTTGTGAGCTGTCAGTTGAAATTTGCATAATTGTATCTTCTACCCTCCGTGTCCTCACTCTGTGCCCTTCTGTTTACCTCTCACCCTACTGTACTATATCAAGCTGGCATAGCTTTTATAAAATTGCTTTTATCTCTGCGCTGCACTTGACGGAACTGTTGCATTTCTGTGTGCAAGTCAAATTGTACTGTACATTTTACATTATTACATAACATTTCTGTTACTCAGTGAGAAATATGAGGAAGGCAGGATAAAAGATGTTTTTATGATTCCATAGTAACCATAGCACGAACAAAAAAATGCCAAATGTGTGTCAAACATGGAGCTGTTGTACCATCTGCTCCTCTCAAAAAGGCAAGGACATATTCTGGTCAAAATGGTGGTGTTAGCTGACCTCAGGCATTGTCTCGTGTCAGCAGTAAAAACACTTGTTTACAAATGTCTGCAAATGTTTTGATCAGAGATGCTATTATTCCATAGCAGACTGTTAGATATGTGAAGGACAATATTGCCTATAGTTTTAGTAGTATTGGTGTAGCTGGAAAGCTATGCAAGTGAGAACATGATGTGATAATGTGATCAATTTCTGAATTCAGAAAGGTGTCCCCAGTAAACCCCAGTAAACCAGATTTGCCTCATTCAAGTTTTCTCCATTATAAAATAAATATGTTACCATAGATTTTTTTGTACAGACTATGAAAACTAATGTTTTGTTTTTGTTTTAGATATATTACACATAATCAAAATATGTACGGTAGTTTGAAGACAAGAGGGTCTGAAATGTCTTTATAGTACTCTTGATCACAGTGCCAATTACTTGCTTATTAAGAGCCAGAAAATGCTGTAATAAATGATTTAATATTGCACTGGAACCATGTTTTTTCATACAGTGTTTATAATAACGGCAGCTTTAACAACTTGATAACTCAATATTTATTTTTCTCTCAGCTGTGTACAGCTCATCTTCCCAGCATGTCAGATGCTCCCAGTCACTACCAGGCGGTGTGTCGGGCTCTGTACACAGAAACCAGGGAACTACGCACCTTCCTGGAGAAGATCAAGAGCGCCAAAGAGGTGGGTTTTCACCCTAATCATCATCATCATCGTTGTGGATGACAAACTTGTCTTAATTTAGACCATCACAGTACAGTATGTGTTGCACTTACTTTCTGTGTACAGTAAAACATCTTCATCATAGCTGTCATATTTAAATACAGCTACGATAGAAGATAGCACAGGTGATCACTGACTGTCAGGAGATTTTTGGCCAAAAATCCAACCTTGGTCTCATCAGACCATAACACATTTTCCCACATGCTTTCTGGAGACTTGATGTATTTTTCTTAGAAAACTAGCCAGGCTGCAATGTTTTCCTAATGATTTGTTTGGTGCTGTTGCACATGAAATTTGTAAGAATAAATATTGAACTATCACAGATCTAGGCAAAAAGATAAATAACTTAAAAATCAGCCAGGTTGGATATGTGTGAAGCACAGAAGGATTATTTGTACTTCCTTTTCAGAGAAAAATATTAAAATGGATTGCACATATATAAATAAAAATGACATTACTGTATTTTAGGCTTTTGACAAAGAATGTAGCTCATGTAACCACCATGAAACAGGCTGCAAGGCAACACTTTTATGATATTCCTTGTCTGCATTATCCCTGTGTTTTCATTCTGATAAAACTGTATTATAGTATTTAATAGGTGTGAAAAACAGTGAAACCACCAGTCATCTGTGTTTCCCGTGTAAGAACAGAGTTAGTCAGCTGATGGTGAGGTGTGTCTGTGGAAATGACATAAAGAACTAAATGTACATGTCCCTGTCACATATCCTCTTCTAGTCATGCTGCGCTATAATATTCATAATATCTCTGAAGTCACAGTTTTCATCTCTCGCCTTCTTTTCTGCGTTGCTGCTGATTGTGAATACCGCTTTGTGATTGTTTGATCGTGATGCATACAGACGTTGTTTATGTTCCTGTTGTTTTTTTGTGTGAGCAGTCTGTACAGTGTTTAGTGTTTAAAACCAGCTGACAGGTTGAAATGAGAAGTGACAGGTTGAAAGTCCATTTCAGACACAGATGACACAATGTGGAGACTTGCTGACTCTCACTCTGCCAGAGCCATTTAGTTCACATTCTTGGCTTCAGACTTGAATAAATAATCATGATTGAACTGATATGAAATTGCCCCATGTACACTACTAGTCAAACGTTTGGACACACCTCCTTCAGTGTTTTTTCTTTATTTTTTATTTTCAACATTGTGCATTAATACTGAAGAACTCTAGGACAAGTATGAAATTATGTGGGATTATATAGTAAACAAAATGTCTTATACATCCCAGGATATGTTTCACATTTTTGATTGTCCAAAGTACCACATACAGTATCACTTTGATGACAGTTTTGTGTTCTCTAATCAGATTCCCAAAGTAGTCACCTGTAATAAGTTTCAAATCACTAGTGATTTAATTTGTGCAATTTCTTTCCTTCTTAATTTAGACCATCAGTTGTCTTGTGCAGAGGAAGGGTGGGTACAGAGTTGATAGCTCTGCCACTACAACTACGGTACAAATCCATATGATGGCAAGAAACCATCAACACCAGAGCCATCAAAGACTATCTGAGGTGCTGTAAATTTCTTGGGATGGTCCTCATGAGAGCCAGTTTTATCATATTATGATGATGATTTTGGCGACTGCACTTGAAAATACATTGTGTTCTTGAGATTTGTTAGACTGACTGACCTCAGTTTCTTAAATTAACGATGAACTGTAGTAGCACAAATCAGGTTATTGGCTTCTTTTGCACAAGAAAACTGATTGTCTAAAGCTCTTTAAAATCCTTTTACTGCCTGGTCAACCATATTTGCTAATTTTATGTATTTATTTGTTAATGTTATTGCTTATTTTATTTATTTATACAGTATTTGTATTAATTTTATGTATTGTGTCATTCTTTTTTTCTTCAATATTGTTTCTTACTGTGTTCATATTATGTCATGTTAAGTCACATTAAGCCGGCAGTTACAGGGTTAAGGAGGCAAGAAATGACTCAGATGAACTCATCTGTGATTCAATAACCCTTCTGGGTGACTCCTTTGTAAATCTGATGAGAGAATATAAAGTTAAATGTGGCTATTTTGGACAATTTAAAATGTTCAGAATTGTTTAACGTTTCTGTTTAGTACATAATTCCATACATGTTCTTTCACAGCGTGGATATCTTCAGAATTAATGGACATTTTGTAAATACCAAAAACAAGGGGAAAAAATCGAAAGAGACAGTGTGTCCAAACTTTTGATTGGACTTGGAGCTGTTCCAATCGGTCTTTAGCTGCCAATTACACAATAGCTTGTTTCCTACTTGATGAAAAGCCCTGACTTTGATGGTGACATTGAGAAAATGAGTATGAGTTGATTATACGACTCTTTCATCACAGATACATTATCAGCTCGTTCATTTCCCTGACGTTCACATTCACACTGCTCCTTGAAACACAAAGCCTGGTCTTGTCAGTAAGAGAGTAGCAGTCATTTGGGTTTTGTTTGTCCTCAGGAAGCATTTGGAGTCAGCTGTGGCTTAAAACTGTCCTGTGAGGAGCTGAGTGGTGTGTGTGTGTGTGTGTTACCTCAGGCTTCCCTCTTGCTATGCACCACTACTGCTGCTGCCCTTTCAGTGTGTGTAATGCATCTGAATGAATAGAGGAGATTTGGATGGTTACATAACGTGCTGTTAGAAAAGAGACGAGACTACAGATTCCAGCCTGGAGAAAAGGAGCTCAAAAGCAGGAAATTAGGAACTTTTCTAACCTTGTAACTAAAACAGAAACATTTGGAACATCACTATCATGTTTGTTTTTTTCTGTAACCCTCATATTGTGTCTTAAGTCTTGTATAATTATTGTATCTTTAGCTTTCACCCAATTTACTTGTTAAATTTTACATATATGTTGCGAAAAGCAGTGACAAGATAAAGCATTATCTTAAAAACATTCTTGAAGAACATTGTGTTATTGTACAAAGGCCAAGTGAAACTGAGGAAGAGTATGTTTTTTTAGATTATCTTGATTAAATTCTTGTCTTTTTTTCATTTTCTTGATTTTGTTTTAATTATTGCTCATTTTGCTTTGCAATTTTTTCGTTCATTTTCTTGATTATTTTATCTTTTTTCCTTCCTACCTTGATCATTTTCTTCTCAGCTTGCTTCTTATTCTGTTCATATTTTTCAGTTTCATGATTATTTTGTGTAATTTTCTTGATTTTACATTTTGTTCATGTTTCTTCATTTTGTATCTTATTTTGGCAATTTTCTTTATTTTTTCTGATCATTTTGTCCATTTTGTGTTGAATTTTGTTAAATTTCTTGATTACTGTATTAGATACTGTAGATGATTGTCTTGATTATCAGATTCATTTTTTTAAATTAGACAAAAAATCATTACACTTTATTTTCAACATAAAGTGCTTTATATATAAAGTTGATTGATTGATTAACAGAATAACAACCAAAATGAAGAAGTGATTAAGAAAATTAACAAAATTAGAAGCACAATAAACTAAACAGTCAGGAAAAACAAAGTAAAATGACCAAAATAATTTTTAAAAATGACAAAAACTTAACCTAAGAAACATGAGCCAAATATGAAGCAAAATGAACAAAATAATCATGAAAGTGAATAAAAATGAACAAAATAACAAGCAAAACAAGAAGAAAATGAACAAAATAAGAAGCAACATAAAGAAAAACAGGCAAATTAATCTAAAAAATGAATGAAATAAGAAGCAAAATGAACAACAATCAAAATATAATTAATAAAATGACACAAAAAATAGCAAGAAAATAATCAAGATAGTGAATCATATCTAATTTTTCTTAACTGAATTGCACTGATGAATTACTTGTGGAATACAATTAACAGAAAATCATAGTCACAGTTATTCATGTGACATCATATTATCGCCTAGAATTTCAGTATCTCGACAGCTGTACATGTGACTGTGTGTTTGCATGTTCAGCTGCAGTGGATGATTCATATGAGCAAAATTCACTGATGTCTATTGTGTTAATATATGTGAATCCATCTGCGCCCATATGTGCATGTGGTAGCGATCCAGGAATGAGATGAGCTATATAAACAGCCCCCTCCTCCTCCCAGGGTATATTTATGAGCAGTCCCTCCCCACTGGGATCCATTTTTATCCGTCCGCCTCCACCAGCCATGGCTGCCGGAGAGCGCCTTTGTCTCTCATTAAGACGCCTCCTGCTGCCACTGATTCACTGAAAAGCAGCTGAATCAGAGTCACTTTACCGAAACAATCAGGGTCCTATTTGAACAAACATAAGTGCTGTTTAAGAAAACGAATAAGAGTGAGCAGGACTACCGTATTTTCCGCACTATAAGGCGCACCGGATTATAAGGCGCACCATCCAAAAATGTCACATTTTAAATTTTTTCCCATACATAAGGCGCACCGGAT
>JAQQAE010006496.1:0-16635 GCA_029823295.1 Pseudamia nigra
CCTTCTTCGACCGACAGTAGTCCAGTTTCCACCAGCACCCTGTTGGTTAACAGCACTGATGGCGGTCGTTGTTAACCTGGGCCTTGACTGATCCGGTTTGGAAGTCATATTAATGATTCGCATGTTTGATTTGGCATAAGTTTTACGTCGGATGCCCTTCCTGACACAACCCTCTGCATTTATCCGGGCTTGGGACCGACGTAAGAAACAACACTGGCTTGTGCCCCCCCTCACGGCTGCATTAAGAAATCACTAAACAAAAGCAAATTATGTTCTTTGGCAATACTGCAGTGTTGAGAATTAAGTTGTTTAACCTCCTACAAATCAGTACTTTTTGGTTATGTTTTGAAGTACTATAACTGATTTGACAGAAGTTACTGCAAATTCAGAAAACTTATCAAAACTAGTATTCAAAATCTGAGCACATTTTGCCAAAAGTATGAGGTTATGCTCAAATTTGGCAACTTCTGAAAATCTGCCAAAAGATGATATTCCTTCTGTGAAAAGTATCAAAGCAATGGAATCAATGAATGGATGAATTGATTAATGAATTCTGTGCCCTGAATAAGAAAAAAGTTAGAACAAACCGTAAAATGCAGGTTAAAAAAGAAACTTGTCAGCTTGACTTTGATTTTGATATGTATTTCAGTGCTGTAAATGGTGTGGACACAACATATTTCATGACTGGTCCAGTCATTTGTAAATATACTCACTATCACACAAGCAAACATCTTTCTCAGGTTGAAGATAATTCCAAATAGTTGGGACAGTAAAGCATTTTTTGCACTGTAACATCACCATTTCTTTTCACACCACTTTAATGACCTAGATGGACGGAGGGCAGCTGCTGATTTTGCCTGTCAGGTGAAATTTAGTCCTCCTCTTCCTGCAACCATGTCTTGTGGTGAAAGAGTACGTATATAGTAGATCTTTGTTGACACGTTATGCTGGTGTGTTGATATTGTGTCAGTATTAGAGATGAGTTTGGACTGCAGGTGGGTCAGTCTAGTACCCACTACCCATTTTTCCTCTTTATCCTCTTTATCTTTTCCTTTTTCTTATAATTTTTTTCATAATGACTGTAACATTAAAACTACATTTATTTTGTCTTTTAATTATGACACACAGGTGTAGCCAAGGGACAATACTACCTGGGCATGTTTCCTTAAAAACAACAGGCTTTGGCCTAACGATGACAAGCTAGAGTCCATGAATAATTACCCTCCAACTTGAAAGTGTCAAAGTAAAGTTATTCCAGTGCTTCGACTGGTCTATGTATATAGACAACAGCTGCAATGGATTCCAGGACGAGAGTAAACGATCATATTCACTGGATTAATCTCGCTAAGCTCAAGAAAGGAGCAGGCTGTGCACCACCAACATTGTTGCTAATAAAAACAATATTTTGCTTCTCTCTTCATCTCAACAGCGGCTCACTATCACACAAACGTCCCTCTGCTAATTAATTCCTGCTCTTACTTAGTTGCAGCTGTTGATTCTCTCATCTCGCAGTCTCAGACAAGTGGCAAACAGGTTCTCATTTCAAAGCTCGGCACACTGTACACATTCCTTGACTTCGTATGGGGCCCCCTGTCATCAAAGGGCCTTTATTAAGTGTCTCATACATTTACACATTGGGGAACAGTTTAAACTTGGCCCATGATTAACAGAGCAGAGATATCTATCTCAGAAACCAATGTAAGGCTGACATCTCAACATCTGATGTGAAGTTTAAGGTCCGTGTCTGCAGGTATTAATCAAAACCACAACTTTCACTCTTTCTTTCCCACATACACTCAGTCCTTCCTCAGATCCAAACATATACAACACATGCTGTATAGACAAAGCTAATTGGACCCAATCCCATGCACTTGACACATCTGAAAACCCCAAATCTGCACAGTGTGTCACCAAGATGATGGATTGCATTTATAGTGTTCAAAGTGTTCAAAGTGTCTCACACTTCAGAGTGCACAGCAGGGGGATGATTTCTTGATATATACTGCCAACTTGTCTTGTATTCAGGCTAAGGCATATCGAAACTTGACTCCTTACCCATAACTTCACATGCACACATGCACATGGCTACCATAATGACTCTGGCCTGTGGCTCAGATCCTTGTGAGTTTTGCATTCGGTTCCACTCCAGTCACCCATGATAGAAGAGTCCAGTACATCATGGCTCTCCTCCATAATGACCTTGGGGTCAAGCTAGAATGCCCTCATATAATGAGAGTGCTGTTTGGGGATTTGTTGGACTGTGATAGAGAAAGGGCAAGCACACGCAATGCACCCTGGGTCTTTGTCTGGGTGCTGACAGTATTGACGAGGCTTGATCGATGTTAATTGCTAGGCAGAATGGCCATATTGACCAGGCTGCCTGGATGAAGAAGCCTGCAGGCCCAGTTAAAGCATGAGAAAGCTAGAGCGAGAAAGCTACTGGTCACAGACCTGCAGCAGCTACAAGGCCTTAGACACATGCATACACACACACACGCGCACACACACACACACAGCTCTCATTCACTTTAATGAGTCAGGAGAGAAGCACAAAGGCATAACGTCCATCAATGCCAAGTCTATTCAACACAAAAGAGGGTATATGTTAAAAAAAAGTAGTGTGCAGTGTCTTTTGTGTGTGTTTGTGCATAAGTGTGTGTATGTATAGGTGATTTTATGAATACCATTTGTGGCAAAGTTTATCTGAATGAGAGTACAATGGGTGTGAACTGGAAAGGAGCATTCATGTGTGTGCATTCAGGACTATGTGTGTCTCTTAGCTAAGGATCAATAGGCAGGATCTGCAGAGGCAAAGACATCGGTAATCAATATGCTGGCTGCAAACAGAGGGTGGGACAGAGTGGGAAGATAAAAAACAGCCGGTGAGATTAAAGAGCCAGATACGGAGGACAGACAATGAATGAGAGAAAGAGTGACGTGACAGAAGGAGAAAGGGAAAGAAAAGCCTTGGTTAGTAAGAAATTATTTGTGTTTTCTGCAACTTTATGTTTCTGTATATAGTTAACTTTTTTGGCATAAATCCCACCTCAGCCACAAACACCTGATGATAATCTCAGTCCATCTTCAATTCCAAAGAAAGCAGTCATACATCAATGATGTTTGAAGACAAGATCATTTAATAAAGTACTGCATGTATTGCAGTGGTTGTGCTGAGGAGCCAATTAAAAAAAAAACAGAAAATCATAATCTTTATTAACTTAAGCCTTTCTGTTGCACTTGTTTTTTTTTTTTTTTAATCTAAATGTAGTCCTTCTGCCATGAGAGAATATTTTTTTCCCATAAGAAAAATATGTGAGTAGTTGGAGCTGTTCTTTCCCCACACTGTACCAAGATGTGCTATAGTCCCTGTTCTGAACCCTTCCATCTGGGCTTAAAAGTACCAGACAGGCCCATACCTCACCACCAAAATGTGGTTCAAATCCCTCTCCACAACATTTACACTCTTGTCCCTTGCAGCAGTGCGGTGAGCAGTGAGGGTCTTTACACACAGGTGCAAAGACTGAGAGAGCCAGTAGTAGGAAAGATGGCCAGAAGCTTGTCTATGGAGCATGACTGGAAAGGTATCCAACCACAGTGCCTCTCCCCAGCCCAGCTCAGCCCTGTCCAGTTGAACAAGTGTGTGTGTGATTTGAAAGTACAATGCTGAAAAGAATAAGCCCCAACTTGGAGCCAAGATAACTGTCCCCGAAGTTAAGAGGCCAACCCCCCTCTCAAGTGCGTGCACAATTTTACTCTTTTTCTCTATTCATTCTTTTCCTCAACCGCTTTAAATGTGTGTGTGTGTGTGCTTTCGCACGCGCACGCGTGAATGAAAGGTATGGCAGGAGTGTTGTGTTGGCTTGGCTGACCGTCTGCGGTTGTGCGGCGGTGAGAGGGAGTTTTGGGAGCGCAGAGCGGGCGTTGCTGCCGAAATCCCTGAGAAATGTTCGTTTTGGATCCGTGTCCGTGCTTACATACCGCCCTCCCGACTGTCTCATTCTCCGTTTCATTTTTCTCTCTTAAGGTTTAACTTAAAAGTTATGAAATGGGGAATCAAAATACATCACTTGAAAACGCAGCGGCTCTGAGAGCGAGTGTATGAGTGCGCTGCCCTCCACCCTTCGTCCAGAGTTTGGAGCCACTAAAGCTGCAGGGGTGAGCTTCTTCAGTGGAGATAATGGAAGAAGACAGTTATCTTTGTTTAAAGACCGTTATCCACTTGACAGAAGCAGGTGCTTTTATGACGACCTTTTTTCCACTTTCTCCCTTTGTGAGTCACAAAAAACCCTGAACTTATTTGCTCTTAAAGTGCCTTTGGGAGAAAACTCTCGATCCTATAGCCCACTATCATTCTAAATATTTTCATGTACTTTCTAGGTTTCCATCACTTATTTTGAGAATTTCTACAAATGATTGTGTAAACAACAAGGATAACAGCCTAAAAAAAACTTCCCGGGTGATGAATTGTAACCAAGTGAAATTATCTCACCTCATTAGCAGATTTTTTTCACATAAGGAACGGAGCACTAATGGGTATTTTGCAGTCTTGGTCGGCATCGCATAGCGACTGACTAATCCCATTTTGATCCAATAAGTGTGCATGTGCGTGTGTGAGAGGGAGAGAGAGGGAGAGGGGGGAGGAGAGGAGGGAGGGAGGATTGATCCGCGTCTGTTAAAATCTTGTTCTGGTTTTTCTTGGAGTGAGGTCTGTGCCTGCCGACGCGCCTCTCCTTGTGCAGCCCCCTCAAGAAGAGCTTTTTATGGACGGAAAGCTTGGAATTTTTAAAACAAAAAGGATCTGCATAATGCAAGTGAAGTGGATAAAAACACACGACTGGGTTCTTTTTGCGTCTTTTTACTTGCTTTCTCTCCTCTGGTGTCTGAATGAAACAGGGAGGCAGATTTAAGAGGGAGAGGGACCGTGCAGGTTCTACGCTGCGAGTCGATCTAAGTGTGATTTGGGGTAAACACGTTCCCAGTGCGCACGTTCAACTTTTAATTCTTCAGCTCACAAGTTCGACTCCTCTCTTCTCGTACCGCGTTCTTGTGCTGAGTTCATTTTATCACGGAACGAAGAGACTTTTTGCGCCTTCAGAGAAACTGCTTAAACTTTCTACGTTTAAAAAAATAAATAAAAAGATCGGATTGCATTTCCCCCCTTCAAACATTTTGGAGGTGATGTCATCGTGCTGTGTTTTGGCTGGTGTTGTGTGGAGAGGGCGCAGGGAGAACTACTGCAGCCAGGCGGTAACCATCGACTGAGGCAAGGGGGAAGTCCGGAAAATCAGGTGCAAAGTGCGGCTGTCATTTCCTCACTGTGTCGCGGGTGGCTGAGTCCGCCACCCAGCCACAGCTGTTCCCATCCTCTCCAACCACCCCTCCTTCCCTAGTCTTTCTTCTCCCTTTATTATCCCCTCCCATTCTCATTCAGCACTCTCCACATATCTGAGCTGGACCGCTCCGGGACCATATCACATTCTTTACCGGACACTGTTGGTCGGTGTCCCCTGAGCCACAGACCCGTTGAGCCAGCGCGAGGTCGCAGTCATGACCGGGGCCGATTTTCATTACCCTGCGCCCTCAGAGCCCCCGTCTCCAACTCGCCGGTTCGTTCATCAGCCAGCCCAGGTACCCCACCTCCAACAGCGCCTGATCCTGCTCTGTTTGAACTAAACTTGCCTCCTGCTCTTGTCTGCGCCGGGATACACTCTCCAACACTTTTTTCTATCATCTTACCCACTGCAGAGTTCGGTTTTAAGAGCAGAGGCTTGCTGCTGCGCTGAAACGTTACGCATTGGATTACCCAGAAGTTTACGCGCCCGCCGCATCTGTCTTCAGGGCTGAGCATCACTGTTAGGGTCAGCAGGGTCACTGGAGTTGCTTATCTGTGACGCGTGAACGCGCTTTCACCTGTTCCTCTCCTTGTCGGGGACGCGCGGCATTTAAAGCCCTAACCTTCCCCTTTACTCCCCCTCCCACCCGGCTCTGCACCGGTCTGGACAGCTGTTAGAGGTTGCCCGGCGGTCACCGTGGCACAGCCACTCCGTCCTTACACACTACCTTCCCGAGGCCGCATATTTACCCACGCCGGGGGAACCGGAACACGCTGCCTCCGATGCCAACGGGAGTGTCCACTGACTCTTTGACTCTGCACAACATCCAGCGGATTCCAACCACAGAGAGGAACTCTCCGGACCGTCGGACTGGCTCAGACCGAGCGAGGAGACTGTCTCTGGGCCAATTTCCATAGTGGAGGGGGGAAGCAATGTGGTCCCTTCTTTCCACGCTGACCGTCTTGTAAGTCGTTTTCCTTTTCTTTTTTTAAAATTTCATGTAATAGTTTTATTTCTTCGCTCAGACCACGTGTCTTTCCTGCATTGTTTAAACTATTTTCACAAGAGAACTACTACTTCATATGAAGATGATGGAGAGGAAGGTTGCAATGTCTAATGATTACATCACTCCTCATCAGTCCCAGTAGAAAACCTGCCATGGAAGGCCCTGTTTTGATTGGCTGACAGTTCAGGGTCACTGGGTCAGAGTGAGGGCTGTGTTACTCGTAAAACCTGCCATAAACATCTCCATCACCATCTGCCTTTACTTCAGGGATGGCAAGGCAAGCTTAGAGAAGGTCATTTTCCAATAGCCAAGAAAATGCACTTTTTTCCAATTGAAAATATTTCAGAAGTTGAGTCAAATAACACCGACTTTATCTAGTGGGATAGGAAAATGATAAAGTGCCAAGAGCAAATCTGAGGGAGGAGGATACAGACTCAGGGGGCTTTAGTTTGCCCATTCGAGGTGTGTCTTGTTAAAAGCCAAACGATTTATTTTTCTTTCTTTATGTCGGCTGTACTTCTCCCAGATGGCAGTCATCTTTAGATACTTCTCATTCCTCACACAACCTGGACAGGGTGTGTGCTGCTGCTGGTGTCTGCCTGACTTTCTCTCTCCTCTCTGTTTCCCTCACACTCTCTCCACTTACCCACCTAACTGCATACATCTGTCTTCCTGTCTTGCCTGTACCCCTTTTTTCCATGGATACTAGCTAAGATAAAAGTATGAATTAATAACTGATGAATGATGGCGCCCCTTGCTGTATCTGAGGAGGAGCAGTCTGTTTAGTCTGCTGGTTTTGGTTTAGGTCTTGTAGAGGCAGCCATCTCTTTATTCATTTCCTTCTTGCCTATCACTCACTTTATCTGATCTGCACTCATCCTCAACTACATGTTTCTTTACTAGCAGAGAAAAATCACAGACCCAATGTAGTAGCAACCTGTTACTGCTCTTCTTTAAAAGCCACAGCTCCGTGTCAAGCCTCACCACTTCTCTAACCATTGCTCCACCATAAGGCCTACTTCTGATACCGCTCACACGCCCACTAGCTTAACCACTATTCTTCACTGAGGCCCACTACTGAACATCTGAAACTGTTGCACCATGCTGAAGCCCACTGCTGCTCTGTTGGCCTACCACGCTAACCACTGCTACACACACTGAAACCACTTGTCTATGCTGAGTCCCACCAAGCCAACCACTCTCACTTCATGCTGGTGCCCAGTGCTCAGTGCTAAGGCCTGCTAGTCTAACCACAGCATCCATATGGTAGATCTGCTGGGACGCAGGTTTATGATGTCAGACTCTTGCTTGTTTTGGCATTCGGCCAAGGCACACCGGGCTTTCCCTCTCTCCATACCTCCTTCTGTCTTTACTCTCCCTGACTTTTACTCCACGCTCTTTTATTCTCTCGTTTTCTCATCCCTCCCCCACTCGGCTGATCCTGTCTCCTTCTTTCCTCTCTCCTTCTCTTTCTCTCTGTGGCTGGCATAATATGGAGTGTCTGTGGTTTTTGTGGGAGCAGGGAATCCAGTGCCGAGGCACTTTTCCTGCAGTGTCCTCGGCAGCAGTACAGCAGTGGTGTTTTAACAGCTGAGAGTCCTCACAATGCAAAGGCGCTCAGGTTTTTCGGCTGTGCAGGCAAAATGTGAGGGCCAGCATACTACTGCATTGCCCAGGATGTCTGCATCTATTAGAGCAACTCACAGACCAACACACAAACTATGAGAAAGAAAAGATTGAGAGGAGAGAAAGGAAGAACGAACCCCGTAATGGTATATGTGTATGTGAGTCAGGAGGCAGCAGCATGTGTTATAATGTGCATGAGTGAAACCCCCTTCCTCTTTCCCATTATTTATCTTTTTGTCTACTTCTCACGCCAGACCACACTCTGTGGTTACACTACTGTCTCTCATTTAGCCACTTTATTTCTCCTTTTGGAGAGATGAAGCCTTGTCTGATTGTTGACCTCTCCCTCCTCCTGCTCACATCTATGCGTCTTCCAGTTCCTTCTGATATTATCTTCTGACTGTTTTATCGTCTGTCAGACCTCACTGGCTTTGTCTCTCTTCTGTTTACATCACCTTGCTCTGTCCTGTCTTCATCCTATCCCTTTGTGTACCTCTCACTCTGCATCTCTGTCCTCCCTATCTCCCTCTCTCGGCAGCACATATGCCTTTGCTTTGGGCCAGCTGTCAGCTGCCTGCTTCTGTACACACACATACAGCCTGCACACATCTGCACATCTGTGTGCATGCCCATGACAGTGTGGAGGAGTCACCCCACTAACTCCAAACATAAAGAAAGATTGGAGGCAGAGGGAAAGGGTAGAATAGACAGAGAGGGAGAGATAAGGTAGAGGAGAGTGAGGACATCAAGTCAGAGGAAGGGAGAGAAAGAGAGAGAGAGAGAGAAGAGGCATGCAGACTGATAGCGAAGGATGAGGTAGGGAAAGACAGAATTTGTAGAATTGCTTTCCAGCCCACACACTTTGTTCTGAACTTCATTAAGTGTTCAGCCACTAATTCAGAGCAGTTCAAGGTCTACCAAAATAGATTTGCGTAACACAATGACTCCCTCTCTAAAGCTGTAAATAATATTTGACACATCCAAGGTCAAGAGCTGAACATCTACTAAGTAATATGAAAATGAAAATACTTTGAATTGTAAGTGTAACCACCTGTTTCAGAGGGAAGGATGCAGAAGAAATAATCATGCCTTTCAGTTTCAGTTCCAGATAGAAACATATACATTAATTATGCTATACAGTTTTAACACCCCACCAGCTGATTCTCCCCCAAATCATTTTTCCACATTTTGGTAGCTCCTGTTCTCACTTATTCATAGCACCACTAAATGTAACCACAGTCTGCTGCTCTCCAAAGCCACATCACAGCACAGCGTACACCTGTAGTCTAGTCCAGCTGTCTACATACACAGAGGAGCCAAATAAGCCAGTCCTTCCCCTTAGATGTCCAAACCAAAACATGTTCTAATTGTCTCGGCATCTTTGCCATTTTGCCATGGCCCAATCAGGTCATTTGGGGGCTAGATTTTGGTGTGGTGAAAGTCACAGATGGGTCAGAAAGTAGGTTTGGGCAGAAGGATTGTAGCATAACTACAAACACTGCACTGGGTGTTGTCTGTCTGCTGATCTCTGGACATATGCCTGTCTGTATGTCATGTTGCTTTGCCAGCTGCACACCCAGCAGTGTGAGTAATAATGCAATAAGAAAAAGAGATGTTGAACAGAGAGAACAGCTGACTAGAAAGAGATGGAAATGACGGTGTCATGCTGGACTCTTCCAGTATTCAATTTTGTTTACATAACTCCAAACTCATCTGTTTCTACTTTTTCCAGATGTATCCAGATGTTGCTTGTGATGTGCAATCCATTACAGGTGAGAGTCTGCATACATTACACAGAATGGCATTGCAGTATAAAAATCTAATGTGTGCAGATTTTGAAGCCTGCTGATGACTCTGGTTCCTCTGTCTTTGGGTGTATCTGTCACGTTATATGTTCCCAGCAGGTACTTGGTGTGGATGGAGTCAATTTCAGTGTGCATGTGGAAAACCAGACACAGGTGCGAGACACCATGAGTCGCAGACACCACCGGGTGTACCAGCTCTACAGCCGCACTAGCGGCAAGCACGTCCAGGTGCTTGGACGCAGAATCAGTGCCCGTGGAGAAGACGGAGACAAATATGGTAAGACACACAAAGGCACATGTGCTCAGCAGTAGTTCACACAGAAAGACTTTAGTTCATGTACGTGCACATGGAAGATGCTGAAAGTACAAAGACTTGGAGATCCATGCATGAATGGATACAGAATGCAGCTGTGAAGGTGCACTCACAAAAGCACACACACACACTGGCATCCCCAGGCTTTGACAGATGGGGCAGTGGAGCTTGTCTTGGGAGTACAAAGACCTCATCGACTAGCTGCTGATTCAATGATTCACAAGAGAGCAAAAGAAAGAGAGAGAGAGAAGGTGGAAATAAAACTGTGAGTTCAAGATACAAGCCTGGCAGGTAGAGTGTCAGACCGAGTGTTAGAAACTCATCTCCTTCATTGATCCATCCATTGATTTCTCATCCTCCCTGTTGTCTCCTTTGGATTTAAAACAGCAGGCTTCCTTCTTCCCTCCCTCCCTCCATCCTCTAACACCCCCTCTGTCCATCCCCCACTCCCTCCACCTCTCATCCTTCTACAGCCTTTCAATGTCTAACCCATTTTTAAACAACACAAAATCAATGGGCAGAAAAAAAAACATGCTACAAGTAAAGCTACAGCTCATAATTGTATGTGTTCTCTGGCATTGTCACATACTGCATATTCATTAAATTGCTAAATAAGTTAGTGTTCTTACATCCACCCTTTAAAGTCATCTTTCGCGTTACAAATACTTTTTCCACGATGAACAATTCACATAAAACAGACCTATGGCGATGACGTATCACACCAGGGACCTAAAAACATACAGAGAAAAAAATAAAGTGAGGAAGAGGTATGTGCGTTAAGGTATAAACATGAAATGAATGAGCAGAAGGGAGATGAGAGTTGGGGGAAGAGAGAGGAAGAGGGAGGGGAGGGGGGTATTGATTTCTTTTGACCCCTTTGTTGACTAAGGTCATGTAGGAACCATTTTAGGGATTTATTTTTAAACAGGGACAAATGCTCTCAGAACATGTGTCCTGAGTGACGCCATATCGCCTGGAAGCATAAGAATGTGTGTACCTATAAACACACACCTTAACACAACAGTATCGCAGACACTCAGTCTGAGTGATCCTCCCGCTCTCCTCAGCCCGTGCACTCCTGGCTGCTATGTTTTTACGAGGCCCATTTGTGCTGCGCGGCCTCACATCTATGTGTGTGACTGAGCTTATCTGTCAACCATCTGTCCAGCCAGAGACATTGACATTTGTCCATAATTTATTAGCAAGTTTAACAGCAACTATGAATCCTGGAACTGTGATTCAGTGGGATCTCTTATCTAATTTAAAACCCAAATTTGATTTAGTGGTGGTTGGGTTCAATTGGCATTAGACTCTTGTTTAAATAGGTTCTAGCCTGAGCTTGCTGCTTCTGTTTTTTTTGGTGTGGTGCACTCTAATAAGCCTGTTAAATCTTGAAAGAAAAACATATTTATATACACTGCCCTGGCTCTAATGTCTGTCTGTCCTTCTGTATGTCCCTTCACAAGCCCAGCTCGTAGTGGAGGCCGATACCTTTGGTAGCCAGGTGAGAATAAGGGGCAAAGAAACCAACTTCTACCTGTGTATGAACCGCCGTGGCAAGCTAGTAGGAAAGGTGAGACTTTTTTTTGAGCTGCACACAAATATTGATCAAAAGTATATATATTATTTATTTATTATTAATTTTTTTTTACAGATTACTGACCGGTCTCTCTTTTGTTTTTCTCAATGGATGTGTGTGTGTGTGTACTTGTGGTTTCTCTGCTCTCTTAGAAGGCCAGTAATCGAAGTGCTGACTGTGTCTTTGTGGAAAAGGTGCTGGAAAACCACTACACAGCTCTGATGTCAGCGCGTTATACTGGCTGGTATGTGGGATTCACTAAAAGAGGCCGTCCTCGTCGTGGCCCTCACACACTGCCCAACCAGCAGGATGTACATTTCATGAAACGCTTCCCACCTGGGGAGCAGCCCGACCTTACCACCCCCTTCCGCTTTACCACTGTCAGCAAGCGGAGCAAGAGAGTCCGTGCTACTGGGCCCCGCTAGTAGTGGCTAACACAGGCACCTGCTGTCTTGTCATTCAATGCCTTGACCTGAGGCTAACCCAGTCATCTCCTCTGTCACACATGACTGAACACCTCCTTTGTTGGGACAAACATTGACCAGAAACTTGATGAATCATTCATGGGGTTAATTTTACACCTACTATTTTGCCACTACAGCCCCCAAGTAGTGATCATTCCTTTCAGTTGTAGTTCCCTTACTGGACCAACAGGAGCTTTATTGGTTCATCTCTGGAAGCTCAGTGGACCTGGTCTGCTTCTCCTCATAAACCAAAATACTGAAGGGCAGAAGTCCCAAGTTTATGGCTCCATGAAGGCCTTCATTCCAACCCAGAAAAGCCACAAGGCCTTCATATCTCTTCTTGTGGAGCAGCTGGACAATGTCAAGTAAGGGATTATAACTGGACCGTGCAGAGAGAATAAGAGTGGGAAAGACTGACTGAACAAGAAATTGGGTGCTTAGCTTAAGACAAAGGGAAAATAAGAAGGAGAGGACAAGAAAACAGTGGAGTGGACAAAGGAACAGAAAGATCTGAAGAGATCCAATGGACCAATTATGAACTTTTGACATGTGACGCACTTATCTCTCACTGCTAAACTAGTGAGAATGTGAGATTGTTGATTGAATGGATTTATAGCTGACTAAAGGATGTATGAGGGACAAAGTGAATGAGCTGCTGAATAAATGTTTGCATTGGAAAGGCAACAATATATGTATGAAATATATGTAAGAGTGTATGTGTTTGCGTATGAATGTGTGCACCAACAACCATGAGTAAAGCTGGATCGTGAGGGACTGTGGAAAGGGACCATAAAGTCCCTGCATGAACCCGTGACAACTCACTGCAGGGACCGAAACTTTAAGAACTGGAATGTATAAAAACCAAGATGCACCAAAACCAACTAGCCAATCACACCAAACCAAACCAACGGCAAACCAAAGACAACAGGAGACTACTTCTACATGACTCCTACCCACACCTTTCCCCCAGAGGACACAACACCCTCAGCTTATAAGTGCTGAGGGTGACGAGTGCAAGGGGGGCACGATGGGGAGGGTGCCTTCTCTCTTAGCATTGCTATAGAAACGACCCAGGGGATGATGCTCCTGTGCGATACCGTGGATACAGAGTGCTGCTACCAGGACATTCAGTGGAACAAACCAAAGTCTCATGTATACACACAGGAGAAAGAATATTAAAGGGAACAATTTATTGAAAGTTATAAATATATATATATATTATATATATGAAAGAAGACAGAAACCTTAAATAAGCAATCTTACTATGATGGTTACTATAATTATTACGATAAAATTATTTCATTTATTTATTTCAGCTCTGTGTGCAGCAGTCTTTCTCGACTCAGTAAACGTTACAGAAACATTTCTTGTGTCTTCATATTGCTTCCTTGTACATTTTTTCCAATCAATGACTCTAGACAAGTCCACTCATGCTTCAAATAAGCTTAGATGTCCCTAAGGCTTGATTAATTAAAAGTCAGAAATTCAACAGCAACACCTTATAACTGGAGAAAGCCAACACCTGCAATAGGAGGTTTTTTTTTGTTTTGTTTTCTTCCATTGCACAGTTCCATCTCGACTCAGTTCCACTTGTTTAGGGTACCAGGCACCTCAGTACAGTTTGTCACAGCAGGACTGCATAGGTTTGTTCAGGTCTATCTTGCACATCAATAACATTGCTGTAGTGACAATTATCTTTGGCAAATGGTCAGTCTTCAGTATACTTGTCACCTTACCTCAGCTCATTAAGAATTTTAGGGAAAGTGACATATATATAAAAATTACAAGTTACCCAAAAAAATTGAGTGAGAGCAATAAAGTCATCAGGGTTGGTTAACATGACAATATAGAGGCTTTACCGTATGATTTATATCAGATCTGCATCTTTTATATTCACCCTGAAGCAGATTTGATTCATGACAATAACAAAAGCCAAAAGAAAACTGATGTCACACTCCTCCCTGTGCAAGGTATGAGTTACTCCAAAACAAAACTGCATTTCCCACAACTCTGCCTTTTACAAACAGGGAAGGTTATTTGACCTCTGCAGCAGTTTAATTCAAACAAGCAGATTTCCAATAGAGCCAAAGTGTAAGCATTTGAAGTCCAAACAACAGATTCTCAAGTCCTCATAATACTTGCCAGAACTCCAAAATTTAATCTTGGATATTAAATTCCATGAAAAATACAAATCTAAGATGGCCCAGAATCAGTCAGGAACTCTTTGAACTTGCATGAAATATGGTTTAGCACCAACTGTTGTGCAATATCTTTTGTGTTATAAAGCTTTGACATGAATATGCAGTTTGAAAGCAGCAGAGTGGAAGAGAAACATGTAGTAGTAAGATAGAATTTCATAGGTGCTTTTTTGCTCATCTATTCTGCTCTTATGCCCCCATCCCTCCCCTTCCTTCCCAATCCCAGCAGGAGGTCACTGACGAGATGTCGTTGCCAAATGACCCAATCATGCCGGCAGACACAAACAGCTGACTCAGGGGGAAAAAAAGGGTTGTACTAGAGGATTCCTTTTCCAAGGCACCAGGAATCTGCACTGGAGGGGGTTGGTGAAGAAGCAGACAGTGGGGTCGTAGAGAAGTGGAGTGTGGGGGTGGGCTAAAGAAGAGCATTAGGGGATGGCGGTGGGGTGAGTTGTTCATTTCTGGAACGTTGCTCCAGTTCCACTCGGGAATGATGGAAATATTCCGCGTAGCCAAACCCAGAGTGGAAGGTGTATGGTAATCATGTCGGGGAAGGAATGCCAAATATGTGCGTGAGAACGGAGCTGTGACCTGAGAGCTGCAGGAATTATGGGCCAAAATCCCACAGACCCAGAGGAAGCACACACACCCATATCCAACACATACACACATCATATACTAATGGTGCTCCACCAAGCACAAATCCATTCCACATAACTTATTCCCAGAATTTGAAACATTCTACTATAATGAACTAAACTCAGAAATGTAGCAAACCACCCCCATAACAGACAGACCCCCCCTTCTGCTGTTTGAAAGAATACACACTGTACAATAACCAGAGATAGATAGGAGACCACAGCTACACAAGCCAGAGCTTTGCTGCAAATTAAATTCTTCATGCATTTCAAACACATCCCTCTTTCAGCCAGTTTGCATTAGGCTGTTTATGTACTGCACTGTAACAGGTTGTTTAGACTCTCTAAACTTGGCCAACAGACAGCTCAGTCTCGTAAACAGATTAAAGTTAAGGACAAGGATGAGTATATACTCCCACCTGGTGGCCATTGTTGAGAGTGATACCAGGTCATCACATCTTACATGACATGAAAATAAAAGGTCACGTTTTCTATTACCTGTCTTAATAATTAACATAAGAATAAATGTAACTTTTAAACATTTCAAGAAAATTACTTAACACACTTGTATTGTCTGTGATGAAGTCCTATCAGCTGTATTGCATTCTGTGAGAACAATGCTTTTATACCTAACAATGTGAATTTGAGGATTTTTCAAAAATGTTTGGTCACTTTTCATTAGCTTCAATACATCCTGTATATGTATGCACACATGTAATCACCCATTATGTAGAGTGATAGACTTGATTGTCAGTGCAATACATTACAGATTTTACCTTGTCTTTAAAAATAAGACACTGGTGTGAGAATATGTAAAGATATGTCTTTTAATGTATGGAAAAGAAATATAAGCTGTGGGCTTTCTCATAGGAATAGGAATATACACAAACTAAAAACATTGTTTTAAAGTGCCACTCTTGACCTTAAAAACAATCAATACTTCCACTTGCGCTACTTCAGTTTATTTTTAACTTTGTGACACTGATGTGAAAATCAGAGAGGCAGATTTTTAAAAAAAAAATGTCTTATTTTTGCAATCAGTTTCCACAAAAAAAAAAAAAAAAAACATCTTTTGCAAACCGTACAGCTGTTAATTTCCTTTTGTGCTCAGAACAGAATTAACAGCCCAAAGGCCTCCTGAGTGTTGTATGTACATGTCAGATTGTGAGGCAGCGAAGCACAAATCCACCCACACATTCGCATACGCACACAGACAAGAACAGACAGACAATTAGACACTCATTCATGTTCCAGTTGGCTCAACACTCCACCACTGTCAAGTACTTTATTCACAATAAGGTCATTTTCTTCTTTAAAAAATCATTTTTAATATACAACACAATTTTGACAAGACAACTCCGTTTACAGCTAAATTTGAGCTCTTGAGTTCCAGCTTCTCTCATAACCAAAGCAAGCACAATGATGATGAAGAGAGTAAGATGGAGTGAAAGGGACAGATGAACAATGTTAGAAGAAAGAGTGAAGAGACAGTAAGAGAAAGAGGGAAAGAGAACTGCGCTTAGTATGATTTCTGTACGAAGAACCAAAATACTCAAAAATAAAATTAGAAAATAATAACAGTAATAAAAAACAGTAAGAAAGTAAGAGTTGAGAGAAAAAAAAGCAGAGGTGTACCAGGATGCTTATCCAAGGCAACCTCACATGCATGTCTG
>JAQQAE010006497.1:0-16634 GCA_029823295.1 Pseudamia nigra
CACTGGATTATAAGGCGCACCTTCGATTTTTGAGAAAATTAAAGGATTTTAAGTGCGCCTTATAGTCCAAAAAATACAGTACGTCAGACCCAGTTAACGAAACCTTTCATATTGTTATTGCCCTTTTACTGTTTTAATGAAATAATAATATACTTAAAGATTAGTGAGACTACAAAAAGAATGCCAAAAACGCATGTTGTACAGTATGTGAAGATAAAACACCATATCATGATGTGTTGTCCATCCACCATTTATGACATGTCTCTCATTAGTTATTTCTTACTATTTTCTTATGTGCAGACGAAGTATAAGCAGATGTTTCTTTTCACCTTGACACGTTTCAACCGGCACCTACAGTCTTCCTCAGAAGCGTCATCCTACCAATCGAAACATGTCAATCTGCTTATGCTTTGTCTGCACAAAAAAATAGTAAGAAATAACTATGCACAAAGAAGACAAGATGAACCTTGTTAAACTGCCCCTCATTAGATCAAATGAACTCCAAGCCCATGTAAACGCAGGCTCTTTTTCATGAATGAGACCCCTTTCATGCCTGCCATTTAGTGTGAACGGGGTCTCAGTAGATCTTAACAACTTGTGATATCAAGCTAGAAAACATCTCCTCAACAGGATCTTGGTTGGAACTCTGTCCATAACAACAATCAGACAGTTTTATTGTAAAAAGGCAAATCTCAATCTCCCCTCTACTGTTTTTAAACTCTAACTCCCTCTTTGTGAATGGGGTGAATGGGAAACTTGAATCGGCTCAACAGCCAATCCCCAGCTTTTCCACACATTTTGTAATAACCTTAACTGACTCTACTGTCCCTTCTGTCTCAATTCACCCAGAGACAAAGGAATGAATGAAAGGACTACTTAGACAAAATCATATGGGTTTCAGCTAAAAAATACCCTCAGATTATAGGTGTTTATTTCAGGGGAGATGGGAGGGATTCAATATGCTTAACATACTGTAAATTATTGAGGAGGGTATAACATTCTCTGTTTGCACTGTGTCTGTCTGAACAGTCAGCTCCGTATCTCCAAAGTCCTTGGACCAAAACTAACTAATTATGTGCTGAGTTTGGTCCATGGACAAGTATTATCAAGGTTACACCAGGTCATTTATGCAATTATATAATAAATCTGTTGTCATCACAGCACAGTGGAGAATAAATGTAATAGTTTTCTGTTGACCTTGAAATGTGTCTCCAAAAAGTGCCCCAGTTACCATCAATAATCCGTCAGACTTCGTCCTCTGGAGAAAACCATTCCGAATCAGTTATTTAAAGTTGAGTATGTGGATTACAATGTGGATAAATGTGCCCAAATGTCATGTTTAGGCTGTTGAGCAGTAGTAGAAGCAGAGTATCAGATGAAATAAGGATTAACCTGTGGCAGATGTCTCATGTGGTGTGCACTAGTCAAAAAGTGGGTTGAGCAGATGTTGACTCGCTTCACATGCAAGATGTATTTGTAAAGAGGACAAATACATGTCCTAAATGCAATAAAGTTTTTAGTTCCTCTATGCTGCAATGAAGAAAAATGAACGCTATGTTTTTAACACTTACACCCAATTTATACTTGCGTAACTAGACCTCAGTTACTCCTTAAGAACGACATCATCAAGTAAAAAAAAAAGACTTGAGACAAAGTCACTTTTATTACAATTTAATGGCTTTGAGTTATTTGGGTGTATTAAAATGAAAAACCCAGGACCAGTACTAGTTTTACAGATGTTGATGATCAAGCCTATTATCCAACATGCAGCACTAAATTAAAGCATCATTCATGTTGGAATGTGCTACAGGGATGAAAGGGACACCACACAAGACACAAAATGATATATTATGAAATCAGGTACATAAAAGTCTGTGCATAGACTACACATCGGTCAGGAATGTGTTTTTAAAAAGTGACTAGTTACCACAAAGGAAAAAATGTATCTCATTCTACATTGACACTTGGCTTATGCAAATGACATGATAAATTATAATGTGTGCTTTAATTGCTAAAAAAAATTATGATGCATAGCTTTTTTAAATAAAAATCAAAGACTACTGATACATTTTTTAGGATACTACCTATTGCTTTTTAAGTGACAAAGCATAAACAGAACCTACATCAAAATGACATGCACATTTCATGTAAATGTGTGAAAGGAGTAATTAATTCATGTATGTAAGAGGGACTATTGCACATAAAATAACTCTAAAATAATCAGTGCATTTTGTACAACTTTACACAGAGAAGTCTTGGTGTTTGGTGGGTGAAGTGTAACTTACATTTACTGAATTATTCTCTTACAGATTTTGCATAGAGTTCCTGTAAGCATTGGAATTTAGAAAATGTTTGCAGTTACAGCTGCAGTTCCAGTGGTTAGTTTCCCCTACATTCTGGTTTTAATCTCCACATCTTTATTTTGCTCAGTGTTTTACAAAGAAGAACTTTCTAGCAGCCAAAAAATACATTGGTAGCAAAATCCTGGAAGGGATTTTGTTTTATGGTATAATTTATGCAGTGGCTGCAAATGCGACACCTTCTGCTGTGTGTTGTAAGCACATTCTGTCAAGTTTCATTGCTTTATAACAACAAAGGATAAAGTGAAAAATCCAGGACTGGAAAGCGATGCGGGTCTTAATGGGGTGCCAAAGTTACTTTTGAGGCTGATACTGAATCAAACGAAGGGCATCGTCGTTTTCCAACACTCCCTGGATGAACTCCCCTTCTGCCACTCGTTCTGTAGGGACAAAGGTTGAGAGAGTTAGTGAAATAAAACTATGCTGGGAAAAAGTGCATAATATGATGCAGTCATCTAATTTACATCTTAAACAGCAAAAGTTTTGGAGCAATGTTTTCTGATATAGACTCCATATTTGATTCATCTCAGGGCCATGGCTGAGAAATTGTAGAATATTTTTCTTCTATGAATGTGATTATAATCAGCCGTGGCAGGTAATACATTAGCTGCAGTCCCATATATTGCAAATTTACTAACAACAAATCATAACACTGCGTCTTGTGTATATATATTCAAAGGCATCAAAAACCTTCCATTAAACCTGAAGCAAATATGAAGTCACTTTAGAAGTCTCAACACTGACCATTTGCATTTTGTGTATTTCCATAAATGAGTTTGAAGTGAATAAACTCATTATGCATCATGTTGTCAGAAGGTGGTGCTGCAGGCTGAGTTAAAATGGTTCTAATGAACAGGGTAAAAGAAGAGTATCCTGATAAAACAGGAATATTCAACATTCTTGAGGCTAAAATGACTTTATCAGCAGTGTAAGCCTGAACTACTTTTCATGTTTTGACACCAGAATATCTGCAAAGGTGCAGCTAATCTAAAATATCTATTGTGCACATTTTATCCTTTGCAAAATAAAAAAGCACAAACTAATGAAAAACTTCAAAATGTGCATTTAAAAAACTATTGTGTTGTTTGTTGTTTCAAACCACAGTTTTGCAGGAAGAGCTGTTGCTCCACTACAACCAATGCACAGTGCAGAATAGAAGCAAGCCTGTTTTTTTCTAGTCTAATTTACATGATCTCACCATTGTCTCCCTTCTCAAAGACCTTCCAGAGTTTATCTGCCCTCTTCTCGGGTGTGTTCTCATCTTCAGCCAGGAGAGGCAGCTCATCTCTGGGAATCAGCTTGAAAATGGCCTGTTAGACGTAAACAGAAGACACATTCAGGTTTTTAGTTATAAACCATGTCCATGCTTTTTCTCAGCCAAAACAGTTTACAAGCCGATCATGTGTCTATTCACAAAAATAAAAAATTACAACAAACCACTGGGGACAGATTAACTCACCAACAATTTGGCTTTGCAGGCTTTGTTCTAAGATTAAATGATTGTTAATCTTTTGAAATGAAATATGGTGGCTATAAATAGACACAAGGACAAATAAATGTCCTATTGAACCTTTTCAACTCACTTTGATTTACAGAAATAAAAGCAGAGTACAGACGGCAATACAAATAGTAGCAAATCTACAGGCTCACATTCGACTGCAGCCAAAGAAAAGTAAGAATATATTGTTTTATTCTGATTTAGTCCCAGCAGAGCCTTGAAACATTATTAACATCTTAAACATTATTATTTTATGTCCCATACATTCTCTTTCCGTTATTGCAGAGAAAATTCTAGTGTATTACACTCTATGCATGTGACACTGTTATATATATATATATTCCTGTCTGCTAAAGCACACGTGTAGCAAACCTTAGAAATGAGACATTTCTCTTGTGTGATACAGTCCTTAACATCCTTAAAGGAAGTCTATCAAATATTCAAGTAAAAACAGATAAATTTGTTGATGTAGTCCTTTCAAGTAACAATTTTTAATGAGTAGATTCAATAAGACATGACTTTTCAACATGTTATCAATTCATCCAACACAGTGTGTATGGTTGGGACCTTCATTACGGTAAATGTGTTTCTTATCCTTAAACTACAACGTATAGATGTCAGCTGCTGATTTTGTTTTTTTTTTTTCTCTCGCATGTATTTTTTTAACTATCCTAACAACAATCACTCGCCAGAAATTCTTATCAATCATGTCCAGTATTTATTAACGCATCCCACTGCTAATGTGTGCAGATAAATTCACTTTATCTGGATTTAATCAGTGGTGAAGTCTGCTAAAACTGGCAATAACGTTTGTTGCATGGTATTCTTTGTATGGTCTGTAAATAACAATTGTTGTCCAGTCACTGGAGGTCATTTTACATCTATTAGGGAAAGAATTTTATGGCACTTGACAATTTTTGCATTTACTTTTTCATCATATTACTCCTGATAAAAAGCTACTGAACCTTCTATATTTGTCTGCAGTAAAGTCCATTCCAGTATTACCTTTATGCAGATGATATGTTTGTCTCTGCTTCATTATTGTCTTTTAACAAATCCCAACTTCTCCATTTTCTGAACAACATGGAGTCAGTTGTTTAAGTATTGATAGTAGTAGAGATAACCGTGACTGTACAATCAGTATCTTATGCCACACGATCTTTTCTCCGAAACTCACCGTACAGATTTCCTTCACTTCTGATTTGGTGATGTATCCATTCTTGTCCACATCAAACAGTGAGAAGGCCCACTCCAATTTCCTTGTAGTTTTCCCTGTTGACGTCATGTGAAGAGCGATGATGTACTCCTTGAAGTCCAGTGTGCCATCGTCATTTGTATCGAAGGAGCGGAAGACATGTTGGGCATATGAATTGGCATCGCATTCTGGGAAGAACTTTGTGTAAATGGTCTGAAAGTCCTCTTTCGAGATGCGGCCAGTTGGACATTGCTTCTTGAAGTTGTCGTACCACTGGATGAGCTCAGACTCAGTGAACTTGGTGTTGAGCTTCAGTTCATCCAGGATTTCCTTGGACATAGCCCCACTCTTGCTGTTCCCCATTGTCAGTGGTTCTGGTAATGCAAATAGTAAAGTGTGAACGTGGGGCCCCTGACCTCTTCTAGGAAGTAGCCCCTCTTTTCAGCAGAGGTAAACAGAGTGCTGTTGAGTGTGGACTTGGCCTGCAATGGAGCCCTCAGGAGTAAACACTGTGAAAAAAGTAGAAGCCGCTCAGTAAGCTCATTAGGTCAGTGATAATACCAGCAGGATGTGACACGACAGGGTTCAACTAAGGTCTTCGGTACGGTGCTTCATTGTTGGCTACTCTCTACCTGCTCACTGTTTTAGAAAGTGAGTTTTACTATTTGCAAAGCACATCCTGTACTTGATGAGAGAATATTGGAAAATGCACCATATCTTCATTAATTGTATTAAAATGTATTTTTACCTTAACATACACTTTATACACCACTAATGGTGCAAGATTTAAGTATACTGTGAAAGTCATTATATTAAAAAATGTTATAAAAAAAGATTTTGAGAAGATTTTTTTCCCTTTTTTTGTATTTTTTTATCAGGGGTAAATTACTGCTAAACCAGTCCTAAGGGTACACTCACATTAGGCATAGTTGTCCTGTATCCTGCTTAATCCCGACTCTCCCTACTCCCAGCTGATCTGCAAGTTCAAACCAATCTGGCCACACAGGTGTGTGTGTCATATTATATCTTATAATATGACACACACACATAACTTTACTGAGTCTGTGTCTTATTTTGAGCCATTTTGTTCCTTTTGCTGGAGGTTTTGATGATGCAAGTTGATGATTTTCAGTCAAAAGCACAGCGGCAGCAGGAGACGATACATCACGTTCACTTTGTGTCCCTCGACTTCTGCAGGCATTGTAAACTTTGTTGTATGTCAACAGGCAATTACATTATAGTACATTTAACATTTTAATGACCTCAACCAATTAAGTATTTTATGTCTGAATGCCAAATTAAGCACTTACACTAACTGTAAAAAAAACTGAACTTGAGGTGTCAAAAAGCTCGGGCAGGAATGGCCTGATCTGAGAGCACCTTCAGGCCACATTCTGAACAACATCATCATCACCGATATCAGACAAATATGACAGCTGGAAACACAGAAGTCTAGTTTCCAGTTCGTGGCTTTGACTTCAAGAGTGTCAGCATAGTCTGGTTGAACCTGCCTTCACATAATTACAAATCCAAATTTTGGCCAAAGCCTTTGAGAGCATGGGAAGATGCACATTCTAGGATGAGTAATACAGGGTGCATTTATGTGAAAAAAAAATAAAATAAAAAAAGAATACGAAAAAGTATTGAGACAAAAAATGTAAAGACAGTCAGACTTCCACTAACCAAGATTTAAATAATTACATAATCTACAATTTGGTAAATCAAACACAACCAATAGTGAGTTTTAATACAACTAACTACCTTAACATAGTGTGAGCCCAGTTTGCTTACTGTCAATATTGTCTACAAATATGCAATCCCAGAATCAGGATTAATTTTTTATGCTTCTATATTTCCAAGATGCATCGAGTCTGGGTGTAATTTTACGAAGATTAATTGAGCTAAATGTTAATGACTTATCAGTAATTTGGTTAAAAAAAAAAAAAGAAAAGAAAATGGCAGTAATAATGATTTTGCTGCCTGGATCACATTACAGTTTCATAGAATAAAAGTAGAAAAAAGTCACATAAAACACCACAACAGAGTAAGACAAGATAGATGGTCTCGTCTTTACTTCAGTATGGCATCACATCAAAGTAGTTAACACAAAGTTCCACGTATTAAAGTTAAATGATTTCCTCTGGGATTAATCAAGTATTTCTAATTCTGATTCTTACAAAGTGCTGTGGATGGAGAATAAACCAATCCAGAGCAATAATTTCCAAAAAATCCAACATTAACTGTCTTTCCAGCATACCTCTTTGTGCTCCATGACTATTATAAACCATTTGAGTGTAATGTTAACTCTAGTTTCAATCAAATCTTCCCACAAGTCCAACAACACTAATGAATATCTCAGTCTCCTTTGTGACTCTTAAGCTTTGAGATATTTAGTGTCAATGTCTTATGGCTGTGTTTGTTTCCTACCTGTAAGTGGCGGAGAAGTCCAAGTAACAGTGACGCTGTGTCTGTCAGCAGTCGAGGAAATCAGCCTCCACCTGCTGAGATAATTCAATTAAATGGGATCACACTGAGGCGGAGCCACAACACGGCCCATGTGAACTCCGGAGCTTGTTTTGACCTCCTGTAGTCAAATGTGTTTTTCACAAACATATTTGCGGGAGAGTAAGGTTGGATACGCATGCAGACAAACACAATAAAACAACCATCAAAAAATAATGGAAGGTAGCAACCCTGTTGTAATCTAGCACAGCAGTCCAATATCTGTTGTAAAAAGTTTTAGTTATTGTTCTTTGCAATTCAATCTAACAGTCTAGACCCACCTCTTCCTTAAGTGGTTTTCCTTTATTTTCTGTCAACAGTTAATTTGTGCCATTTCTTGCCTTCTTAATGTGCTTTACAGTGTCAGTTATCTTGTGTGGGTACAGAGTCAATATCCCTATTAGTGCTACTGCAAGTACTGTACAAATCCATATTATGACAAGAAGCACTCAGTTAAGTAAAGGGAAAATACTGTCCATCATTACTTTTAGAAATGAAGTTCAGTCAATCTGAAAATCTCAACAATTTTAGATGTGATTCCAAATGTCCTCAGGTAACTTGGTATCAGCTTAATTTGTTCAAATACTTTCAAGTGAAGAGGTTTTTTTTTCTTATTAAAAGCAGTAGCAAACAAGAGTAGTGCCATTTAGCTCAGCAGTTGACAGGATGGAGATCGAAAAGTGATCTTTAACCATGACAGGTTTCAAATAAATTATTTCAGCCACTTTCGCACAATGGCCAATTTTGTCATCCCAAGAAGTTGCGACCATTTTTCCAGAAACAGTAGATTTGCAGTAGGTTTGAGATTTCCTAACTATGACAAGTTTCAAGTACAGTACTGTAAATTGGTTCAGACCAGGGGGCACCGACCGGGTCTGTTCAGTGAGGCCAACGTGGAAGTAACTTTACGTTGTAATGCCACCGCTTGGCCGCTGGGGAACTGATCGTCCGGCTCCAAGAAGCTTTTTTCCCATAGAGATACATGTGATTCTATCTGAAAATACAAAGCAAATAATTTTTTTTCATGGGTCATCATGGTCTCAAACATTTGGACCCTCTAATAAGTAATGTGGTGGTCCATCTTTAACTTTTTGCTCCGTTATTAAGATATTATAGCAAATAATCTGACAAATCATTGCCGTGCTGGGGTTTGATTGACATGTCACTATAGTAACATCTCACTAGTGAAGTCGGACCGATTCAGACCTTTGTATCTTCTATTTATTTAATATGTTCATAGTTATACATGAGATATGTTCGACTGCAGCTGTGGGTAAGTGTTTACACTAACAACACTGTAACATGACTTTGTTTGACACCGTGTGGTGAAGTTTTACCGCATCAGTAAGCTAGCAGCTAATATTAGCTTCCCATGAGTCCCCTGGCGTGAACGCTTTGTAAGCCCCGCTGCCGTTCGTCCAAATATGGTTACATCCTGTTTTTGGCTCCAATATGTCATCCAGGAAGTGACAACCTGATTGGCCTCAAAATTAACCTTCAGAAACTAATGGCTGACGTCACGGTCACTTTATCCATATATATATACAGACTATGGTGGTGACAGAGTACAGTGGTAATGGGGTACAGGAGTAATAAAGTACAGAGATGACAGTACAGCAGTAGTATTGTTCACATGGGCTCTTGTTCTATTCTTGTCTACTTTGGATCTTTAAAAATTACTAAAATGATAATAGACAAATATCTGGCAAGAAGTCTTCTCTTCACACAGACATCCAGTGTATCAAACATGCGAATCATTGGTATTTCGCTGTGGCGACCCCTGAGGGGAGCAGCCGAAAGGAGAAGAAGAAGAAGAATCTGGCACCCAATGTAGTTTGATACAATGACAGGTTGCACTGATGCTCACCATCGGCTGTTTCCATTAATAAAAGTCCAGAATCCTATCTTAAGAGGAACACCTGAACACATCACTCTACAGCACCACAACAAGAAGAGTTTTTGCTGTATTTGAGCCACAGCCCCTGCTGCAGACCATGACCCCCGTGCAGTGTGACTCTACAACAAAACGTGTAAAGCTGCCAATATGGGCTTTTCTCACTAATTTCAGCTTCATTGGCTCCATGCATCATACGGGCTACAGTATGATGATGCTAAAAAAAATGTGTCGCTAAGACTCTGTAACATTCAATATGGTTAAGATCATCACTGACACCTGCAACAGTGGGGTGTATGACTGACAGAAAAGAGATAAATAAATTCATAAAGAGCGTTGAAACCAAATCAGACTGGACTGATGACATCTCCAGCCCTATATTATACATAAAGTAAAGAATCAACCCCTGCATGGGTTTATTTCACCAGCTGGATCCATACCCCACATCTTTGCTCTGATTGGTCGATTACTTTTACATTTTGCCACTGCTAAGTGAGTAGGAGCTGTTTCTGTGCGTTTAGAATATCGACTGAATAAGCAGGATATTAACAAAATAACCCAAAGCAGACAATGTAATCAATAAAATATCAGCAAAGTAGGCAAAAGGAGCTACAGTAAATAACCAATAAATATCGACAAAATGAAAAATACAGCCAAATAATAGACAAAATATCAGCAAAGAAAAGAAAAAGTAGCAAAAATAATATACAAAATATTACAAAATGTGTAAAATAATCAACAAAATATCAACATAATGAATAAAACAGAAAAATAAAAAATATTTGGAAAAACCCATATCATCAAGAAAATACTCACAAAATGAGTGAAACAAATGATAAAATATCAACAAAATACTCACAATTAGCAAAATAATCAACAAAATATTAAAAATTAAGAAAGCTGGTGAAATTATCAACTATATAAAAGGAAAAAGCTAAATACAGTACATTAGGCTCTAAAAAAAACTTCATTTTTTTATTCCATAATCTTTTACTCTTTCTGAAGTAGTGATTTTTAGGCGTACTTCTACCTGAGTCATTATAGATTATAAAGCAACAGTACTTTTAGTTTACTCTGCACACCACTGGTTGTTGAACCATGTGAACTTGTTGGTATTATGGGTATTCTTGAAGATCGGGCACAAATTTGCAAGGAAAAAATGTTTTTTTAAAGGTGTGACTTTTGTCTCAAACTAATTTTGGGGGAAAATCAATCAGAAAAAGTCAGAATTTTGGACAGAAAACCTTGATTTCTACACAGATTTAATTTGAAGAAGGTGACGCTGAAGTAGTTGAGTGTAATTACGACTTGATACAAAAGCAGCATCAAGGAAAACAGAGATGAAGACGAGCTGAGGAACCGTCCTTTAAATCTAATTTGGATTACAGCTCCAAACCTTCATCAAGCACTAAAATAGTAACAGATCCACAAATATCAGTTTAAACATTACAGTCCAGTAGGAGTCTTATGTGACCTGCATCCACACTTGTCTGTGGTGGGGTTTTAACTCTCAAACTGTACAGTAAGCACAGTCACCACTACTTTATCCTGCATCATCCTTTATTGACTGTGTTGAACTCATCTTGACCCTTAATCAAGTTACCACATTACATTTAGATTGAATGACTAAATCTCATTAGCTCTGCTTTGCACCAACATGTTCAAAGCAAACGCTGAATAAATTCTCGTGATTCAGATTTTTATAAACTGTTTATAGAGCCACAGCTGGTTGAGATCAGGGTCTTTTCCACATGCCAAAACATGCGTATGGTTTATACATAGACAGAGGTTACATTACAGTGGTCCCTCGCTATGTCGCGGTTCACCTTTTTCGGTCTCGCTGTTTCGCTGATTTTTTTTTTTAGTGCAATTTTCATGTATTTTTTTACAACGTATGAACGCGCATTGTGTTCTGTGTCCTGATTGGGTAAGGCCATTGTCAGTCATCTCCTCCGTGTTGTGTGTCCTGTGCTGTGCAGTGCGTTCAGCTTCGCCGGACTTGTACGGGTGTTCAATCGCTGGCGGTGTGACTCTGAAGTGCTGTGTGTTTGTGGGTTTTCTCTCTGACGGAGGCCCACGGTGTCGAAGAGGGCCTTCATTGGAGGGGGGCGCTGCGGCAGAGCAGTGCCGGGGCAGGGGGGAGCAGAAGGGGGGAGCGGGGCTGCGACGCATGGGTCACTATTGGTGGTTGCTAGTGTGTCCAGCTTCGTAGGTTGATCGTTGAAATTAAATTTGTTGTTTCTGGAGGCTATCGTGTTTTTTTTGTAGGAAAGCATTTGTTTGTGTTTTTGTTTCTCAAACAAATGTTTGGGCCTGAAAACAGGTTTTAATCTTTAGTTCTATAATACTCTACTTATTTTTCATTTCAAATCTGAAGGATTGAATTTTGAGATCCCATGAACCCTCAAGGACCCTGCTGAGAGTGTAGAGCTGGTCCACTGTTCCACGACCAGGACAAAAACCACACTGCTCCTCCTGAATCTGAAATTCGACTAACCGATGGATCCGCCTCTCCAGTGCCCGGGAATAGACCTTACCAGGGAGGCTGAGGAGTCTGATCCCCTATAGTTGGAACACACCCTCTGGTCCCCCTTCTTAAATACGGGAACCACCACCCTGGTCTGACAATCCAGAGGCACTGCCCCCTATGTTCATGCGATGTTGCAGAGACGTGTCAGCCAAGACAGCCCCACAACATCCAGAACCTTGAGGAACTCCAGGCGGATCTCATCCACCCCCAGGGCCTTGCCTTTCTTATTTTCTGTTCTTACTTTCTATTCTGCAATACTGTGGCACTAGCTTGTGTCTTCCCTGTAGTTCTGTGCTTCCTCCCTCTGCTCTAGGTCTCTAGGTCTCCTGATGTCCTTGCTGTGTGTTTGCTGGTTGTGGACTAGTCCACTGACTTTATTGTTTGTTGTTCTAGCTCTACATGTTCCTTTTGTCTCTCCTCTGTCCACCAACCGGTTGAGGCAGGTGGCCACCTAACCTGAGCCACTGGTTCTGCTGGAGGTTTTTCTCTTCCATTAAAAGAAGTTTTTCCTCCCCCCTTTCGCCTTTGGCGGTTCTATTGGGTTTACTCTCTGTATAGTCGGCCTTGAATTGTGAAGCACCTAGAGATTATCGTTGATTATGATTGGTGCTATACAAATAAAATTGAATTGAATTGAAGATTTTTGGAGGATTCTTCACCACTGTAGACAACATTGACTTGGATTCTCTCATGTCTCTGCAGGACGGCTGTACAACTCTCCACGCCGCAGTGCGTTCAGGTAACGTGGACACGCTGCATCTCCTCCTTTGCCACCCGCTTCAGGGTGATCCCACTGTGACCTTTGACTCCACTGGCCATAAACTGGTCCTGTCTGCTGCCCTGCTGAACCAGGCCAACTGCGATGGCTGGACGGCTGCGCACATGGCTGCTGCTCGAGGACTGAAGGTGAGAACAACAAGGAGAAAAAAAAGCAGAGAAACATGGCAGGGAACGTCAGTGTGTTGGTACACAGCGATGTTTAGATTTCACTTTCTACCATTTGTTGGACAGTAGAAAATAGTTTATACGAGGAATAGATGAAACTGTGGTGGCGTTTTATACAATGAAGAAAATAGTCAAACAACATGAGCAAAATAATGGACAAAATAATCTCAAAATGAAAACAAGGAATGGAATAATCAATTAAATGAACAAGAAGTGAACAAAATAATCAACAAAAGAAGTAAATCTGAAGAAAATAATCAAGGAAATTGACAGAATAACCAACAAAATGAGCTAAAATTTGAAAAATTATCAACAAATGTTTTTTTTAAATCAACAGATTGAGCAAAAATTACCCATATAATCTAGAAAATATCCTGCTGAATGAGGATGTTACATCAGAGTGAAAACAGATTGCTGCAAAAAAATGTTTAATGAAAAATATAAAATAAGTTTTTGCATGCTTCAACTAGTAGTGCTTACAGCATTCAGTCCTGTTGGGTACGTCTCAGTCAGTCTTGCACATCTGGACACTGACTGTTTTACCTCATTCTTCTTCTTAAACTGGTCAAACTGCCACATTGGCTGGCAATCAAGAGTGAACGGCCCTTTTCAAGACCAGCCATGCAGTCTCTTGGACTGAGGTCTGAGGTCTGGACTATGACTTGGCCACTCCAGAACATTCACAGTGACATCTGGAAACCATGTCTATGTAGGTAGTTTTCACTGTTGTCCTGGAAAATATTACCAAGGTGTAGATGGTAAACTTGGCTGTGTTCATTCTATTCTCCACCTGTACAAGCCTTCCAGGGCCTCACTGCAGAGTTGCCCCCACCCCCACCATGCAGACAGACAGAGACAGACTCATGTCCAGCATACACAGTTAAGACAATGGGTGAAAGGACAGCATAGCCCATGGTGGTCATTTCACTTTAATGATATATTGCTTGACAGCATTAGTACAAACAGGTTATAGGCAGGATATGATGGATCCTTCAGGATGCTGTGTGTCTTTTGCAGGCAACAGGAGGTGAGGGTGTCATCCAGAGCAGGTAGCTGTTGATTTATGATGTTCTGTGCAGTCTTTACAATTCTTGACTGGGATTTTTTTATCTGCTGCATGATGCCATATGTGAGGACAGTCTCTGTGGAGCAGCAGAATGATGTTAGTAGATGCTGAGACAAGTTTACTTCCCTGAGCATCCCCAGGGAGTACAGCAGCTTATGTGGCTTTTTGAAAAGTTTGACCATGCGGTGGTCTGTTTATGATGGTGTGCAGTGTTCAAACATAGTGTCTAGTCCAGGGGTAGGCAAATCCAGGCCTCGAGAGCCGGCGTCCTGCAGGTTTTCCAACTGCCCCTGCCTTACCCACCTTTGATTACCTGGATCAGGTGCGTTCAGTTAGTCAGAAGATACAGTTGGAAGATACAGTGGTTGGGACAGAGGCAGTTGGAAAACCTGCAGTACATCGGCTCTCGAGGCCTGGATTTGCCTACCCCTAGTCTAGTCTGATGGATGAAGTTTTGGTGTCATCAGACCCAAGAACCTTCTTCTAGTTCACAGTTGTCAAACTCATGCAATGGAGGGCCGAAAACCTGCAGGTTTAACTCCTCCCCTCAGTTTGAAGGAGTGCTGATCAGTGAAATCACCTGCTTTAGTGACTGGTTAGAGAGAAAACCTGCAGGGTCTCAGCCCTCCATGGCACGAGTTTGACACGCCTGTTCTAGTTGACTCTGAAATCTCTTACAAGCCTTCTGGTGAACTCTAGCGGAGATTTAACCAGAGCTTTTTTCTTTTTGCCACTCCCATAAAGATTTGGCTAGTGATGAATTTGGTAACAGTTGCTGTTTGTACAGTTTTGTCATCTCAGCGTCTGAAGCATTTAACTGGTTCAGAGTAGTCGTGGGTGTGTTGGTATCCTCCCTCATGAGTGTGCTATATTCCTCCCATTTCTTAATGATTGCTTTAACTGAACCCTGAAGAATATTTAGTGACATGGAAAGGGTTTTATGTCCATATTCAGACTTACAGTATATGTTTCACTCGTCTTGTCAGGGAGTTGCTTGTAGTGTTTGTTCATCTTCATAGTGTAGTTGATGCCAAGAATACTGATTTACCAGAGAGTGGACCTTCCAGACAAAAGGGGGTGAATACTTATTCAAGCACTTATTTTCCATCATGTACATGTACTGTATTTTTAATTAATTGACATTAATTTGTAGAAATTTGTTTTCACTGTAACTTTAAAGACTTGTTTTTTCATTCTTATTGTTACAAGGAGGTCCGGCGAGCTTAGCTATGAGTCTATTCTCTAAGCTCCCAAGACAGCCCCCTGTAACTAACCTTCACCAGACCCTGCATGTTTGTACAGAGCTTCAGTTGTGTTCTACTATAGCCCTGGATGATGTGTTTTGACCCTATCCTGTCGGAGGATGAAGGTGTGCGTTTGCAAAACTCACCCCCACATGTCTGGTTCTGGATCCAGTGAAACACCCCCATGGAGTCTGTCTGTCCGGCGATCCGTGCACTCTGTTCTGATGAATGGGCCACCGCATTTTGTTGTAGTTCAGCGTTTTTTAAGGTGCATACTGTATATACAATAGTGTTAGCATGTTACTTCAAAAGTTCAATCAGCAGTCCGTAGGCCTCTATGGTTCAGTTCTCTCAGCTCTGCTTCCACTCTGAGCCGCTCTCGACGTGTCAATCTCTCCTCCTTCCACGTATTCACACAGCTGCTTATATTAACTGGTTCCAGAAAGTTTACAAACCACGCCTACATCCTCCGAATATGTGTCAATCAGTGACTCCCTGAACTGAAAACCACGCCTATGGAAACTCAGTCGTAACATTATCAAAAAGTCTAATAATATTAAGAATTATCCAATTGATACGCAATAAAACATGAAAACATCCAAGGGTGATGAGTACTTTTTACAGGCAGTGAAACGTCCAGTGTTCAAAGACATCATCACAAATCAACTCTGACAGGGTAATTGTGAATGTTTTCATTGTTGTGAGTATTAACGTTCATTTCACTGACTCATCGTAACATCCTGTTCCATGTCTAACGGGACGACTGACCTTGTGTCTCCACGTCCTGCTCAGCTGAAGTGGATGCAGGAGGCACCAGACCAGACTGATGATCTGACCTGAATATCAATGAACAGCCTCAGTCAGATTTATCAGCACCTGTTCGACATTGCCCTAAACGCAAATATGAAGCACTTTGATCAAATTATGCACAACGTTCGCTTGGATTCAATACTGAACTGGTTAGATTCTAATAATGAAAGGTCATGATCACTGTTTTGACAAAACTTGTTCATTTGACCAGAACTTGTAGATTAAGTCACTGACTCTGAGGTCATTTCAAAGTCAAGTCATTACTTATTTCAGTGATAAAGGCAGTTGGAAGAAAGGTTTTCAATTATTTATATAAGATACAACAAAATTAAGTAAAAGTGAAAACCGACAGTCAATGGAAGTGATGCAAGAGCAGTAGTGGGGAGAGTAAACGGAAACAGTACTTAAGTAATCAATCAATCAAACTTTATTTGTATAGCAGCAATCATAATCGGCGATTATCTCTAGGCGCTTCACAATTCAAGGCCGAAATCTTATGACTATACAGACAGCAAACCAACAGAACCACCGAGAGCAAGCCAAGGGCGACAGGGGGGAGGAAAAACTTCTTTTAACAGAAGAGAAAAACC
>JAQQAE010006498.1:0-16632 GCA_029823295.1 Pseudamia nigra
TTTGTTTTCATTAAGACTCAAGAAGTTTACTGCCATCCACGCCCTGATGTCATCAAGACAAGCAAAGAGGGATTTCAATGAGAAGCCATCCTTCTGTTTTACAGGTATATAAATCTGGCTGTCATCAGCATAAAAGTGAAAAGAGACACCATGGTGATCATTTTTCTTAATTTACATGACTAATTAATTTGAGCTTCACTTTTTGACTTATTTTGTTGATTTTTGTTCAGTCATGTTGGGTATATTGTTCAGTTTTGTTCAATTTCTTTAATTATTTGTTTTGCTGTTTATATTGTTCTTATGTGCATATTGTGTCGATTATCTTTTATTTAATTGGTTGTTTTGTTATTTTCTATTTATGTACTTGATTGTTAATTTTTTCCTAATTTTTTGGTTTATTTTGTTCACTTTTGTGCATTTTTGCTGCTGGTCATAATTTGTTTTTTGGTCACTTTGACTGATATTGTTAATATTTTTTAATTTAGTTGATTTTTTTTGGGAGAGGTTGCACCTGTTGTAGCTTAATTTGTTAATTTTTACTATTTTTGTTGTTTAATTTGTGGATTTTTGTTCCATTTTGTTGCTAATTATGTTCAATTTGTTAATTTACATGAATATTTTGTTATATTTTGTCTCATTTGTTCTTATTAAGTAGATTTTTTTGTTTGATTTGTTAATTGTATTGTTCATTTTTGTGAATTTTCTTAATTGTTTTGTTCATTTCTACTCATTTGCTGCTTATTTTGCTTATTTTATTGTGGTGATTTTTAAAAAAATGTATTTGATTATTTTGTTTTGTTTTTTCAATTCACTTGTTTGTTTTTTCTCATTTTGTTGTTAATTTTGTTCACTCTCGTTCATTTAGCTGTTTGTCTTATTTTGTTTTTTGGTCATTTTGGCTCATATTGTTAATTTTTTCTAATTTATTTTATTACTGTCTGTTTATTTTTGCCTGTTTCGTTTCATTTGTACATTTAGTTTATTTGACAACCTTGGTTCATTTTTGGCCAGTGTTGATTTCTGCCGTTTTGGGTTGACACAGTAGACATTTAGACAGCTGATTTAAAATGTCGCCCACTCATTGAGGAGTGAAGACAAATGTAACTGAGTAAAAGTAGTTGTTTTTTAATCATAAATGTACAGTAATAAACATGAAAGGTACTCTCAGAAGAAGAAAAACTGCTGAGCTATATGTTAAAGGAGTAAATGTACATGAGTACTACACTCATTTTCATAGTTTAGGAAATCATTTTGGTTGGATGTTAGTGACAGTGATGATCCTGAATATTACTCCCTTTTAGTACAAAAAAATAATAAACATTTGTGCATCACCATTTTCTTTTTACACAACTTTAACCTTTCTGTCTTTTTACATCTTTTATGTGGTTTTGATCTTTTTTTGCTTTTTTTAGACAATTTTTGTCCTTTTGCATCTTTTACATCATTCTCATCTTGTGGCTTTTATCAGTTTTTTTAAAAAGAGATGTATCATGATAATCAAGTTTTTGTGCTTTTTAACATGATAAATCATGTGTCTGGGTCCTAAAATGCTAATCCTAATGCTGCAGTATCAAAACAGTCAGTTCAGGGACAACTAGTGCATAGAGTTTTCTGGTCTAATCAGCTAAATCTATCTGAAAACCTACAGTTTCCCTTCTCTCTCAGATGTGACATCACACCTCCTGTCAATCACCTCAGCCTGAGGCCTAGCCCCGCCCACTTGGACAGAGGTCAGCTCTCAGCATGGTTCACCTCACACCAGTCCTACTGGTGCCTTGACTCAGTTGCATCTAATTAGTTTGACCACAGTATCGCTCAGAAATCAAACGACCAATCAGAATGAGGGGCTAGGGCGGGACCAAAACAGGCCATTTTTCAGCCAAGGTTCAGAGAAGAGAAAAGAAAACAGCAAAGAAAACAACAGTGAGAGCGATTTTGAAGCTTAAAACCACATCTATATCATCCTTTGTGTCCAGAAACTTTAAATATTATGCCAGAAAGTGCATATGTCTCCTTTAAACCCACACATAACCATCTGCTTTGTCTAACTTTTAACTCTTCCTTTAAACTAAAATTAAGTAATTATTTGACTGATTGAACGATCTGACCATTTGTATCATTAAATCCCTTTTGTCATGTAGCTCTATTCGTCCAGATATATGAGGTAAATCCTTCTTTATGAATGGTTGTGTTCACCTGTGCCTTCGCTCAGTCCGGCTTTGAGTCCCTGCAGGAAACAGTGTAAGAGCAGTTTCCCTCTGGACAGACAGACAGACGGACACTCACTCTGCGTCCGTCCACTCGTCTGCTCTGCCGGGACGCTGCTGCCAAATGAGACAGATGGACAAAATGTCACCTCGGCAGGTAGCACTACACATGTCCTCTACTGGCACAGGGTTTTACCACAACACGTGCTCAGAAGTGACTTGATTTGGAGAAAATGTGAAACCTCCTTGTTTGTTTAACATTTACTGCTTTGTAGTTCATGTGTTTGTTCTTTTTTTTTTTTTACCTTTCTCTCTGTTTGGTGGTCTTTGCATCCTGCAGAGGTCTCTGTCTGTTACTGTAAAGCTGTAAAACCTGACACCGCATCACACCAAGTTCCTCCTGTAAAAACACATTTACTTTTATTTTCTGAAAACAAGTAGGCAACACAACGTGACGTGTAGAGTCAGTAGAAAATGAAGTAAAAATGTTGATTATGATTATATTTACTGCTGAGCATGGATGAACATGCTATAAATACACTATCGAATATCTTTAGGCTGTAACAAACCTCTTATTAGACACAAATGCACATAAAAAGTGAAGTATTTTCCTGAAAAATTATAAAGCTAAATGGGCAGAGCGTAATGTAGCACCTTTATAGACAGCGAGGTTCAGGTTAATGAATGAAACAGTCCACATTTATATTGCACGAAGACAATCAAAAAGCGTATTGATGGTGCCAATTTTTCTAATTAATGCGATTTTTCTTTTTTTCCCCTTTTTTTTTTAACAAACTCCTACATGTTTTATTGAAATGACTTGAAGCTTCACATGGTCTCTGTCAGGACACTGGAGAGGAGAGTCTGGCTGACTATCATGCACAAGGTTCACTTTTCTCCTGGGTCTTGGAACAATTTATCAACTCTATACGTTCATCGAGGTGCTGGAGGGGTCATGGGACTCTACCAAGGCTGCACTTTCTCAACGATTCTGTTCATAATTTTATGCCACTACATTTGTCGGCAGAGCCATGAAGTGGAAGATGTCTGTTTCAGTGGCCTTAGGATCTCATCTCTGCTTTTTGCAGATGATGTTTTTCTGTTAGTTTCACTGAACTGTGAGCTTCAGCTGACATTGGGATGGTTTACAGCTGAGCATGAAGCGACTGGTACGTGGAGCAGCACCTCCAGGTCCGAGGCCATGGTTTGCTGTTAGAAAAGGGTGGAATGCCCCAGGAAGGCAGTGAGCTCCTTCCCCAAGTACAGCAGTTTAAGCATCTTGGGTCTTGTTCATGAGTAAAGGGAGGATGGTAGTGATGTGGACACTCCACTGGTGGGTTGTAGTGTCTAAGGAGCTGAGCCAAAAGGTGAAACTCCCAATTTTCTATGTTCATATCCTCACATATGGTCACAAGGTCTGGACTGAAAGAAGAAGATCACTGATGCAAGCAGTGAAAGTAAATTTCTTCAGTTGGGTGGCTGGGGTCTCCTTTAGCGATACGGTGAGATGCTTAGCCATCCAGGGGGAGGTCGGAGTCGAACCGCTGCTCCTCCACATCCAGAGGAGCCACTGGAGTTGGTTTGGGCATCTAGTCTGAGTGCCTCTTTGCATAGCCGGGTGTTTGGGACATGTCCAACTGGAAGAAGGCCTTAGGGCAGACCCGGGTAAGTCTGAGAATGCCTCAGGAACTCCCTGTAGGAGGTCACCAGTGAAAAAGGTCTGGTCAACATCCGCTTGGGCTGCTGCTGCTGCTGCTGACCCAGACCCAGATAAGTGGCAGCATTCACAGAAACAGGAAGTTGTTTAACTTTGATGGGTTTTTTTTTCCAGTTAAGCCATATTTTCCATGTTAATTTATATATACAGTAGTACCTGGCCTGGACACAGGTTTGTGTTAATAATAAGCCTGTTGCTGTGGCAACGTGGCCAAACATGGAACACACAGGAGAGAAAGTACAGTTATTGCTGTGTACATCTTTAATTTTAATTAAGTTTATTCTGTTAGTTTCTTCTACAACCTGAATCTCACCTTCAGGGACTCAACGAGCGCCTCCAGTCGAAAGGCTTTCTTCTGGCAGCTCCTCCTGTTCTCCTCCAGCTCCTCCCTCAGGTACGTGTCTCCATGTTGGATCTGACTGAGCTCCAGCAGAGCACTGGTAAAGCCCGACTTCAGCTCTGACACCATGCACTGTAACTGAGACCAGGTGGAACACAGTCATGATTATCAGATTTCGTATGTCTCTCATTTTTCTGTGAATATAGATATTTATTTTGCATCTGCTGCTGCTTTTACAAATAGGTGAAGCTTCTTTCTTGAAGTGAAGTGTCTTGTTAAGGAAGCTGATGAGGAACAGTGCAGATTACCTTGGAGATTTCAGTGACGAGCTCTGCCTCCTGAGGCTTCATGACCTGTTCAGCAAAGACACAAACAAATCTGTTTGCAAACACTCATAGTTAATGTGCACAAACCTGTGGTGGAAGAAGAATTCAGACCCTCTACTTCATTCCATGTATTAAAACTGTACAGTGAAAAATATAAGTTCTGCATTCAACACCTTACCTAGATAAAAATAAGTGTTATCAGCAACATGTAAAAGTATGAAAAATAAATATCCCAGTCTAGAGCTGGACTATTAATCACACTGTAATTACAATCACAATGTCACCCTGGGCAGTTAATTGTAAAAGCCTGCAGTTTAAAGATCCAGATTGTAGAGGTTTAGGATAATCTAATTTACAGAAATGGATGAACCCAGAGAGGCACAAGTTGTTTTTTAAATTCTTGAGTTCTTATGTTTTTTAAGTTCTTTTATTCTCATGCTAATTTGCCTGTTTGACTTGATGATGATTTCTAATTTAGTAATATATGTATTGAACTTGACAAGCAGGAAGAAGCAAGTTGACTTAAACTGCAGTTGCAACACTGGCTACAACAATTACATTATGACTTTTTCACCAAATATGGCAGCCTTATCCCTGTTCATGCTATTATATTACTGCAAGCAGAAGTAGCACTTATGTCTCATTCTGACTGGGAATGTATGGGAGGTTTTAAAATCTGATAACACAACAAACCCTGTGTGACCTAAGACACAGCCCTGTATGATGTGGAAGGTTTTATTTAGCTTAAGATAGAGAAACATATAACTCCATAAAATTGCATTTCATCCTTCAGGTTTTCACAAACATTCAAACTGAGCACATTTGAAAATGCTTGTCTTCATGGGACAGGAAGTAGATGAGAAATTAAAATGTAACTGAGGCTGTCAGACAAACGCAGTACAGTATAATGCACAATATATGTCTCTGAGATGGAGTAAAGTAGAAGTACTATATAAACCTGCAGGAGATGGAAATATTGCACTAAACTGGAGCCGAGGTGAAGTTTGTATTTCCCAGCAGTAAAAAGTCCATACAGAACAAAGTGTCTCCTGTGTAATCCACTCCCTCCGCCAAACATCAGACAGTTTGTATTTTCAGATACATCAGATAATACAGTTGATGAACAATAGCAACAAAACAGGGCAGTCAACCTGGCAGCTCAGTGAGCCCTTAACCTCTGCATGGCCAAACATGACAATAAATAAACTACACGTGAATATTCAGGCTTGATTTGACCGGACTTGATGTTTAAAAACACATTTTACAACATTTACTGTGTCAATAAGCATGTACAGTATGTAGATTTAAATTTTGATCAGCTTTGTTCATTTTGTCATTGACTTTGTTCATGTTCTTAATTGTTTTGTCCCACGTCCGTCTTACTGCCTCAAATGAAGCGTGTGTGATGTAGTGTTTGTCCTTGTGGCGTTTGTTTGGGGTGGTACCTGCTCAGCTGTCGCCCTGCAGCGGCCCCTCTGCTAAGGAAGTCGGAGGCGGCCAAAGAGATCAGCCCTGCAGGGAAACGCTGCCCTCGCCAAGATCCCTCCTGATACGTCTGCTTACAGAAGGACGGCACAGGTCAGCAAAAAAATTAATAAATAATAAAAGCACTGAACACAATGTACGAGAACACGCACGAAGATAACAGAATGGAAGGATGCTGTTAAAAGGTAAATTAAAGACTGGTTTTATCCTGATTTAGATCTGTGTTTTCTGAAATCAGGGCTGGAACCAAACTGGGTTGAGGAGCTTATTTAATTAGTTTGCCAGTTTATTGATTATTTTGTCCATTTTTCTTCAATTTGTTATATTATTATTATATTATTTTTAGTTGATTTTATGTGTTATTTTGTTCATTTTCATATTCATTTCTGTTAATTTGATTGAATGTTTTGTTTATTTCGCTTATTGTCATTTTAATTTTTGTTTGTTTTCTGTCATTTTGTTCAATTTTGTTCATTATCATGTCAAGTTTTGTTGATTTTCTTAAACACTGTTCATTTTTATTTATTTTGTTTATCATTGTATTGTTTGTTAATATTCTTAAAACTTTGGTTCATTTTAAATTTATTTATTCATTATCATTCACTTTTGTTAATGTTTAATATTGTTCATTTTTGTACACATTTTGTTGATTTTCTTGATTAATTTGTTCATTTTTATTGATTTTCCTAATAGTTTTTTTCATGTATGTTAATTTATTTAATTACTATGTTCATTTGTGCAAATTGCCTTGACTATTTAGTTTATTTTTTGCATTTTTTTGTCCATTATGGTCTAAAACTTCATTTTGTTCATTATTTTGATTATCTGGTGGTTATTTTGGCATTCATAGCATTCATGTCAAACAAACATTAAGTTCAATTTTCATTTATATCCCATAAAAATGGAAATATTATGTCACTCTATAATAGATTTTTCTGTTTGGTGGTTCTAAGAAGATGCCACTGTAAACATTTTGAAAACACTATTCTATGTGATTTGCTGAAGCACTTTTATGGACACAAAATATGACAAATTCTATTTTAAACGAGATTACAACACTATAATAACACATCAGCTACTAACTGTACATGATACATTATTTTTCCCAGTACTGTCTACATATTTATGACTTGACTAAAAATCTATGCAACACACTGAACGCTAAAGCAAAATATATAAAAAAACCAAACTCACCTGAGATAAAGTTTTGCTCAGATGCTCCTCAAGACATTTGAAAACATGACATTTAATCCATAAATCCTCCAAATGTGCAGCGCCTCCTCGTCTGTGTAAAAACGTGCAGCCAGGCATTGATGGTGTTGCTGCTGGTGTCTGGTTTCTTTGTGGCGCTTTGTGCAAACGGCAGGTCGTCCTCAGAGAGCTGAGCACAGAGCTACTCTGAGGTGTAAGACGCAGGAAAACGCCTCAGTGGAACACCAGCCATCATATGTGCTTCTTATTACAATTTAAATATCAAATGTTTAATGCTATTGTAACATCAATAGTAGTATTTGATAATGCAATTGAATATTTGTGATGTAAGTATTATTTTGGTTTTATATAGTGGCATCTGTATTTATTTATTTATGCTTGAATTTTAATGGTATTTATTATTTTCTTTTCACTGCATGTGGTTTTATTCCTTTTAGTCTTTTATTACTGTTCTGCTATTGATTGTTTTGCATGTTTGAGTATATCTTTGCACTCTGCCTGTTTTTTCCTAAAATTAGGGTCAGACTCAATTTTGTTGAGGAGGCAAGGCAAGTTTATTTATAGAGCACAGTTCATACACAAGGCAATTCAAAGTGCTTTACAGTTAGATCAAAGAAGACATAAAACCAACACATAAAACATAAAATGAATTCATTAATAACATTAAAAGCCCAGAGTGCAGAAAATATACTTTCAGGTGTCATATGCACAGGTAAACAGAACTGTTTTCAGCCTGGATTTGAACATTGTCACAGTTGAGGCCTGTCTCACATTTTTTGGTCATCTGTTCCAGGTTTTAGCTGCATAAAACTGAAACACAGCCTCACCGTGTCTAGTCCTGACTCTGGGAACCAGCAGGAGACCACTCCCTGAGGTTCTCAGGCCCCGAGGTGGTTCATATGGCTCTAACATGTCAGAGATGTACTGTATTTGGTACAAAACCATGAAAGAACTTGTACACAAGCAGAGCTGTTTTAAACTCTATTCTCTGAGCGACTAGAAGCCAGTGCAGAGACCTGAGCCCTGGACTAAGGAGGTTTTTTCATTAGGCCATTTTATTAAATACTTTATTAATTTTTACCTCCAACAAGGAAGTTATGTATTCATGTTAGTTTGTTTGTCTGGTTGTCTGTCTTTTAGCAGAATTACGGAAAAACCACTTAACGGATTTTGATAAAATTTTCACCAGAGGTAGCCGTTGGGCCAAGGATGAGTTCATTAGATACTGGAGGTGATCTGGATCAGGATGCAGATTCTGGATCAAATTTTCACTTTCTTTATCATTGCGAGATAGGGCCACTTTTCACATTTTTGCTAATGCTATCAACAATACTGTTCCAGCCACCTCCAGTATCTAATGGGTTCATCCTTGGCCCAAGGGAGACTACTGGTGAAAATTTCATGAAAATCTGTCCTGTAGGTTTTGTGTAATCCTGCTAACAAACAAACAAACAAACAACCAAACCATCATGAATACATAACCTCCTTGGCTGGTCAAAAAAATAACAGTTTTGGTGAACAACAGCCTTGGTGGGGGTATGCACGCTCTGAGTGCCTCCTAGTATTGCTTATTTAGTTAATCTTTCATTAATTTTGTTAATTTTCTATTCATTTTGTTTATCATCATATTCATTTTTGTTGATTTTCTGTTATTTTGTTCAGTTTTTGTTAATTTTGTTCATTACCATATTCATTTTTGGTTGATTTTCTGTGTTATTTTGTACATTTTCTATTCATCTTGCTTATTATTATATTCATTTTTGTTGACTTCATGTTATTTTGTTCATATGTAATTAATCACAGCTTCATATTGACAATTACATAAGCTGTTAGAACACTATATATTGAATTGAATTGAATTGAATATATTGTGTTTTAACAGCTTATTCAGTCATTAATTGTCAGCATTAAAGTGTCGAGTCCTTTTGATGACATGTTCAGGGTTTACTTATTGGAAAATTTGTTACTTATTTTGCTCATTTTTGCTTATTTTCTCAATGTGTGTTTTGTGTGTGTGTCAATGTGCATTTATTTGATTATATCAACAATTTCTATTGCTTTTTTTTGTTCAGTTTTGTTCATGTCTGTTATATTTACCTGACTATTTTGTTACTTTTTGACCATTTTGGAGATTATTTTGTTTATTGTATTAAATGCTTGATGTTATTGTTCATTTTTGCCCATTTTGCTGTGTTTTCAAAATTCACTGTTTTGTTCTGAAAAAGTAGTGTCTCATGACTGCTGTTCATTGTCATTTGGATCAAACACAGTGTAAAATGACTCCTACTCATTAAAGTATTCTCTCAGAACCTCATTTAAAAAATATACTCAAGTACTGTACATGTAAAGGGGTAAATCTACTTGATTACTGTCCATCTCTTTCCATTAGTATTATTATTGGGAGAACATTAAATGGAGGGTAAATTAAATACAGTAATATTTATACTTTCATTTACTGCACTTTTATATATTTTTGCATATTAAGCCACTGTTATACAATACTGTTTTAGTTATGACATAGACAGTGTATGTTGTTGGTACGTAAATCGATTTTTCATTTTAAAAATACGATAGTGTCTAATTTTAGCGATATCCCCGCTCGCTTGGGTTAATCCGCTGTTTAAATCAAACTGACACACGGCGTGTTTGTTTCGCAAAGGGGCGTGGTTACGTCTCAATACTTAAATCTGATTGGTTGATGAATACACGGAGTTTTCAAATCCACGCCGTATCAACGGGGTCTGTCAAAACAGACGACAGGAGAAGACACACTGGTAAGAGACGACAAAATTACATGGTTTTTACATGTGTAGTATGTTTAATCACAAACCGTATGTTCCTAAAAATTCGATCGTCTTTGTTTTTCTGTGACGTTGTGGGTTGTTTTGAAATACTGCTCCATTTTTTAGGTTTTGTTGAAACAGCAGCTGAGTTCATATTAACCTCTGCTAGCGACGAGTTACTTTGAGCAGACAGTGACCAATCTATGTCCCATTATGTCCAAATGTTTTTATCGTCACTAGAATGAATAGCACGGAATGTGAAAAACGAACAAGTTTAGTAGTTTACGGTTTTATGTTAAGTCTTGCTCAATTTCTGTCTTATTTAAAGAGCCATAGTTGCATATACAGTACTTGCAAATATCCATCTCATAGCTTTGATGTTTGTGTAAGATTGTAAATAAAATGCAGAAATACAGGTGCACAGTATAAACACGTATAATATGGGAAACAAATGGCTTTTATAAGCAGAAGTCACTGCTTACTGTGACTGTTTAATAAGAGCCACTGCCTAAAAGCCATTGGACATGTATTGAATAAAACCTGTTTTTAGGCATATACTCATATTTTCTGCCCCAAACAGGTGAAAACATTTGAAGTGCAAAGAGAGATCACATTTAATACTGTCACTTTATTGTGGAAATGTTTTCTTGTTATGTTCTCTTGTGTATTATCTTGTGTATTCTGCATCTGTTATGATTGCGAACTGCATATGTATAGTTAGAATCTGACAAAACAACAGACTCAAGGTGGCCTCAGACTTTTGCACAGCACTGTGTATGAACTTATAGAGGAATGAAGGTAGACAGAGATGCTTTAATCCCAATGTACTATTCATGCAGAGACCAAACACTTTCTCAGAAAACCTCAGATCTGACCTTTTCTTATAAATATTTGTAGGATTTTACTGTGTCTTTTGCTTGTAGTTGCTAAACCAAAAAAAGCTATCACGACGTAATGATGAAAGAATGTATGAATTTAATGATGACCAACTTGTAGCATCTGAGGAAATTGCTTTTGCAGTATTATTTTTATGATGTGAAATTCATCATAAAAATGATGTAATTTGTAACTCAATTCAGCTGAAATATAAGAACTGTTATTAGTCATCTTGACTTTTGAAACTAAAGGTCTGTGTTGTTCCTTTTTTTCTGAATTGATCTGAAGGCTGCAGCCATGAGGACAAGTGAGTTTGACTCGTCTGAGGAGGATGAAGCCGGAGACAAGCAGCTGACTCCTCTCCACATCTCCTGGTACGTTTCAACAGGTCCACTTTGTCTAGAACAAACCACCTTTAAATCTGATTTCTGTGTGGCAGAAGCTGTTGTTATTTATTATATTTTGAAAAGTACTGCCAAGTTCATGTGCATTATATTTTGAAGGCTGCCTCTGTCTATTGTGGGGAGCTCACAGTTTCTTGGGATATGTGCACTGCCAGGTACAGTGATGGTTTCTCATTTTACTGGTTTATCTGCATGTTACTCTTCTTACTTTGTTAGTTTTTGAGTAAATAATTTTGAGAATAATTTCCCGTCTGTCTTTCTGTCTTCAGGTTGCAAATACAAAGACATACGCCGGAATCTGGAAAGGGATGTTGGTAAGACTTGTTCAATCTTCAGTCAAGACAAAGTATGCAACATTTTCTTAAAGGATTACATATACACTGATCAGTCATAACATTATCATCACGGACGGCTAAAGTAGTAATAATATAAATTATCTTAATACAGTAGCACCTGTGAGTGGGTAGGATATATGAGTCTGCAAGTGAACATTTAGTCCTTGAAGGTGATGTATTTGAAACAACACAAACAACCAAGTGATCTGTTTTGGTTATATTTCAAATGCATCTAATGCTGAGGAGAGGAACTGCTTCTATGTTACATACAGAAAATTGTTATGACGCAAATAATAATGTTCCCAGGTACATGTTTGTATTGCCATAGTTTCTTCCATGACAGAGCCATTGGATTGTCTGTGATGTTGCACGTATTACTGTACTTATAAAACAATCTGGTGTTATTTGCTTCTTCACGTCTTCATTAGAGGAGCTCCAGAACCAGGGCGTTCAGGACGTGTTTGTTTTCTGCACCAGAGGGGAGCTGAACAAGTACCGGGTGCCACGTCTTCTGGAGGTCTATCAGCACAGAGGCTTCAAAGTTCACCACATCCCCATCACTGACGGAAATGCTCCAGAGTTTGGGCAGTGCTGCAAGATCCTGGAGGCGTTGCAACGCAACCTCAACAACAACAGGAGAACTGTGATCCAGTGAGTGAACTTGTGTGTCTCTTGAAAAATCAATGTAACAAGTCAGAGAATAAAACAAAGACAGCTGTTGCAGATAAAAATAAAAATGCCTGTGCTATTTTATTGTAACAGCACCTATTGTTGTCTATCCTGTGCACCTAGAAAGAGAAATCGCCCCGCGTTGATGTGTTGACATGTTGCATTTAATTACACAAAAAAGGAAATCTGTGGAAGAGCTAAGATGTAAGGGTCATTTAGCAAAGAATGTAGAAGTGAATGTGTTTGTTTTGTACTAAATAATATGTTTGATGTGTGTATTGAAAGCTCCTCAAAATAAAAAAAAAAAATGCTTATGCAAATACTAACTGGATTAATCCAAAAATGGAGACTGTTTGTTGTTTTCCAGCCCTCACATGCTCACAATTCTGACTTGAAAAAACAACCTAAATCCATCTTAAAAACCCAGCTTCAAAATCCAAAATGAAAAACCAGCCTGCAGATCCAGCCCCCCCAAAAAAAACAAAACAAAGAGCAAGCCTAAAAGTCCAGTTTCAAAAAACATGCTGAGAACAAGTGGGAAAGAATCAACTTAAAAATCAGATGTTGAACATAAGAAAAGTAAAGATTAGAAACCGCTCCGGTCAGTGCTCAGGCCCTAAAAACAGCAAAAAAAAATCATTATGTAGACTTACACCTTTAAAGCATCAGAAACATGGATATCTGATTAAATGTCACGAGTAATTAAGACCTGACAAATCCAAACGAAAGACTGAATTGAATACATTTTATGACTTTATGGACCTGTCGGTGCCCCATGGTGGAGCATATGATAATTATTTCAAAGCACTGCTGTTACAAATTCTTCTACTTTTGCAGATATAAAATCTCCTAAAACATTTATAACTTTTTTTTTTTCTCCCCCCCCGCCCCCAGCTGTTATGGAGGCTTGGGACGCTCTGCGTTAAGTAAGAAAATTACACTCATTTCACTTGACATACCCTGTGTTCTGTGTAATTTAACTCTAACCCCATGTGGTCTGTGGTGTGATATTTGAATCATCTTTGTCCAAGTGTTTAATCCTCCTCTCCGCTGGTTTTCGTTCACGTGCTCACATGGTCGTGTCATGTTTTGTGCTGTTCAGTCGCTGCCTGTCTGCTGCTGCAGCTCTCTCTGACAATGACGCCAAACAAAGCCATTGAAATCCTCAGGGAGCACAGAGGAGGAGGAGCCATACAAACGGTGAAGGTGAGTGATCCCTTTCAACTCCAAAGCCGCTGGTCTTAAACATCCATTTCAGATATTTTGTATGGGATTAAAAAATTACTAGTCATTCTTGACCATTATGAAATTGAAAAAAATCCAACGGGTAAACTTTCAGGGCTCTTTATTCATTTGACTTTTGGTTTTATCATCTTCATCCTACTATTGTGGCTGGATGAAGCAGTTGCAATAGAGGGCACTAACATCTATGATCTCATACTGCCAACCGTATTTGAATGCCATGTCTCTGTACTTATCATTAGGCCTGCATAAGCAACAACTAAGCTGTTGTTCCAAGAGTAGTAACAAGAGAATAACAGCATTTATAGTAGGAAATCTCCAATGGAATACGTTAAAGAGCAGCAGCCTCACACTACAGTGAGACGTCTGACGCTGACATAAAGAAGCTCTACGTGGAGGAAAAAATTGGACATTACTAGGCTGCTATAAAAACAAAAACTAGTAAAAGGTGCAGGTTTTGTAAAATGGTCAAAGTGTTCAGATTGAAGACTAAAACATGCAGAAACCCATTCAAATGCTTTACATCTTTGAAACAGGCTGCTGTTATTTTACTTCCCACCTCTTGTAGAATTTTCTGTATTCAGGCAAGTTGAGGAGTGACTGAGAGATGGTCCTCAGGCTGTGATTACAACAGATACATTATTTACATACAACTGTACAGAGTGAAATCGTCATGTGTGCGTCAGCAACACACACACAAGTCCTTAAAGAAAGAGATGATTCAACTACCTTTACGCCAAAAGCTCCACCTTTAAGCCAGATCACCCCACATTGCATTGTAGCCCTCAAAGTGAGATGGGGCACGACATTGGGCACCCCAACAGGTGCCGTGAGTGTGTCGTAAGATGAGAGCCTCTCGAGGTCTCCAATATTCTCCCACACCACCGTGTTTGTGGATGACTTGCCCATCATTCTGTTTTTCACAGCAATACAACTTCCTCCAGGAATTTCGGGAAAGGTACACAGCTTATCAGGAAACCCGAGACGACCAGCCTTTGGAGCGCTCTGTGTCCCGGTGATCTCGCCTTCAAATTATGGAAATCATAAAAATATCATCGGCGATCTGGAATCTGTTTTTTCCGTTTGTGTGTGTGTGTGTGTGTGTGTGTGTGTGTGTTATAGTGGTATTCTCCAATGACTGCACTTTCAATGACGACTCTAATATATTTCATTTTCATCCCTGTTATCTAATTAAAGCCTGGATGAGGAAACTGGTGTTTTATTAATGTAAAGATCTCATACTGTGAAAATCAAGTCCAGCTAAAATGTATCACCCCAGACCACAAGCCAATAAAATAAAAACTTCTGAAATGTCAGAGATTTAACCAATCATAGTCGAGCTAAAATTATCCCCATCACCATGAGCCAAGTGGCAGAACATTGTCCATGATACGTTATTCAATGTTTACAGTAGCCTTGTGTTAGAACAAAGGCAACAGACAAGACCGTCTGCTGACAAGTCACTTCCTGTATCCATGCTACACCTTGTTACACCTGCAGCTGATTCTGTTCCAGTCGTATCTCAATCCCTGAGGAGCAAACCCTGCTGACTCTGCCCATGAAGGAAACCAGAAGTGTATCTTAATACAGAGGTCTATTCTGAATTATGTTCCTAAATAGGAAACCTGTAAGTGTAATACTGTGGTTATAATACCTGTGGTTCAACCAGTCAGAGCGTTTTATGTGGGTGTTAAATCAGCATGTGGCAGAGTTACAAAGAGGTCTTTGAAAAGCAATGAAAAATCAAGTAAGCACTCGAAATCTGATAAATGCAAAACAGAAGTCTAGATGCATAGAAGTTGTACAGATAAAATGATAAAAGTATGTTAGGAAGTACACACATTGGTTACTTTAGTAGATACACCTCTCTACTACTGCAAATTCAAATTAATCAGTGGTATACTTAATTGTAAATCAAAACACCGGCAGTAATCTGAGGCCACAGAAAAATGTTTTCATTTCTCACATGGAAAACATGTCTTATTAAATTGTAGAGAAATAACTAGGTGCTCTTTTTAAAGAAATCTTGATGTCATGTTCTAACTCCTCTGTGTTTGTCATGTGATCAAAAAATCAAGAATAAAACACAACTAGAAAATTTGCAATCTCTGAGGAGATTGCATGGGATTGCTGAGTCAGAATAGCTGAACCGGTTGGAAAAGTGCAAGAGTCAAATTAACTATTCAGTGGGGTAGTAATCAAAGACACTTATGTTGTCATGGTAACCACACATTCCATTAGAGTTCTCCATTCATTTCCTATAGGAAAAAAGCTTAATATTAAAAAAATTATACAGGTTAGAATTATGAAAAGCAATAGCACACTTGTCCTGCATAAGCTGAATCATATGAAGTTTGAATCGGACAAAAAATGTAGGAGTAGCTAAACAACAAAAAACGTACAAGAGTGAAACAATAAAGACTGAAGACAACAATTTTGGGATTGCTGCATGACTCAGCAATCCCACTAATTACTATGGACTTCATGCTGTCATTGTCAATCTGTTCCAAGGCAATATATTAGTACTGTACTACTTGACTTATTATAAAGTAACAATACTTTTACTGAGTACTGTTTATTTACTCTACCCACCATTGCTTATAAGCATGACTGGAACAGCTCAGACATAAGGATTCCTCTGGATTTGGAGAGGGATGTCCAACAGTCCCAGTGTTTGTCCAGACACTGGACTTTCCATTAATATGAAAACTAACCAGACTTACAGTGGATCTCAAAGATCTACACACCCCTGTTCAAATGCCAGGATTTTGTGATGTATAAACATTGACACCAAGATAAATTCACAAGTTTTCCATCTTTAATGTGACCTATAACCTGTACAATGTAAATGAAAAACAAACCGAAACATTTCAGGGAAGTGAATTAAAAATAAACAACTGAGATAATGAGGTTGCACAAGTGTGCACACCCTGTTATAACTGGGGATTTGGCTGTGTTCGGATTTAACCAGTTATATTCAAACTCATGTTAAATTGGAGTCAGCACACACCTGTCACCATTTAAAGTGCCTTTGAT